>CABFOP010012123.1:3510-14845 GCA_900683385.1 Anoplogaster cornuta
ATAACAAGATCCTCTTTGACACAGTCTTGTCTGGAAAGGCAGAAACACAGAGGCTGAGAATTGATCGCTCTCAACAAGCCCTTAACACGGGCCTCAGATCCCCTCTCAACCCTCGCAAAATGAATCAATGGCTGCTTAAAGTCAGCAGCTAACAATGATCTGATTTCAATGTTCAATGTGTCAAAAGTTTACATGTTCAACTTTTCATTTCTTTCAATTGCAGCTTACTGTGTGAAGAAGAAGAATGTACTTGTTGTTGTACTGTGTTGTTTATTAACCAAACCTTGTTTAGTTAAAAGGGCGAATTAAAGCTTCTCCACTGACCTCACTGACAATATGAACATGTGCAAACAAGCCTTGCTAGTAAAGCATTGGTTTACATCGCAAAGTAAAAGTGACAGTTGATTTCAACCAATCAAAAAATGATACGGCTGATTGGCCCCGCCCTGGCACACATGAGCCTGTCCTTATTGTTGTTTAAGTCCCAGCCTTACTGTCAACTCCACACAGGGGCCAACCAATTACGCTATGCCGAATCTGGATGGTATAAATCTATATAATTTAAACTTACTGTATTGCAAGTGACCAAAGTTCACAATGAGAGCTGAAGGTAAAGTTCATTCACTCAATATCAGCTTGGACAAATGTGCTTAGCTGGCACAGTGCTGAAATGTTAACGAGGTGATTAACCCCCGATGTCAATATAATTATTTTTTTTGTCACCACAGGCTATGCTGTGTTTTACTTTTAATTAAAAGCAGTTTAATTATACTTGTTGTCCATCGTAAAGTAATATGATCCAGAGCAGAGCATACAGACCCAATTTGCAATTGAAAATTCCCTATTGCACATTTACAAAGGTTTGGTAGAATGTAACAAGTGAAGCTAGTCTATTTCATCAATAGTCTATTTAATTAATAGTCTATTTCATTAAGTCTATTTTTATCAATAGTCTATTTCATTAATAGTCTATTTCGAGAGAGAAACACAAAGCAGAGTTTTAGTTCTACAAACGTTTCTCAGAGGCAGAAATAATCTGATTGATTGAGTTAATACTCAATTGGAGGAGCCAAAGAATGCAAGTTAGCCAAGTGGAAAACTTCAATATAAATAAAAAATATAACTGGCAATGACTTATTTTTTTCATTCATCCATCACCATGGCATTCATGATCTTGAAACGTCAGCAGGCTAGCTGGCTAACCTAGATAACTTAGTATGGCCAGATTGCATTTGATTGCATTCAGTCAGTAGCTAGACTGCTAGGCTTCATAATATCAGCTTACCCCTTGCCTTTTCTTTGGCTCCGCCCACTGAGGTTTAAACGTTTGTAAAAGTTAAAGTAATCCAATCTGTGAGAGAAAGAGAGAGAGTCAGTGAGATAGAGAGTTTGTATCTCAACAAGTAGGCTGAAAGGGGAAGTCATGGTGTGGCTCTAAAGTACACCACACTACAATTAAATAATAAGAGGAGAGGACCTCTTCAAAAGGAGCTGACAAGTACAAGAGAGAGGGAAACGGTAACCATGGCTCTTTCTCCTCTTCTTGCCCACTGCAGTTCACAGGTTAAACTGACGTCACAGAAAAATAATCTCAGTGAAAAGACATAAATCTGAAAACAGAAACAGCACCTGATTAATTCACAGCCTTGAAAGTGTATATTACCCAGAGGAGGGGACAACCTTCATGAAGTATCATGGAAATAACAAGATGGGTGATTTAGCTCAAATTTAACAAGGGTGATGCTGGCTGGTAATTTTTTTATTTTGTTTGCCATTTTTCCCATTAAATCTATCTAGCACAAGGGGTGCCTTTAATAATCTTTGCTAACAATGATGATATGGTACCTTTTTGCCCTAAATAAAACTGCCTCCTGGAAATAAATACAACACAGAGAGGTGGAAGAAAAAAAGACACCAGTTGTATGCTGTAAGTACCCAACTATTTAAAATTCTTTAACTCTTTAAAATGATTGTTGCAATGGTCCAACATTAACTGCATGAACTGACAACAGAGGACAGAAAAATCTGACCTATTACAGGATCCTGGCTGGGGCTCATCAGTGCAGACCCATTTTCACCATCAGCTCTGAGGTTCATCATCTGCATCTTTTTGTGGACAGACAAAAAAAAATCATGTCATATCAATCATATATCAATACCAATCATATATATATATATATACTGTATATATATACATTTGGTGGATGTTTTTATGTAAAGCACATTAGAATACCATATGTGGATAGGTTTCTTCCCAGAATGGCTCCAGTAGATGTTGAACCCCTAACCTTGACAGTGTCAGCACCCAATGACTTACCCACCAGACTAAAAAGGGACATTGAAGTATCTGTTCCACAATTAATATATGAAATTAACTTCTTTGCTCTTTCCAATTTGTCTTGGATTTATCTCACTTTCTTTGTGAAGCGATCATTTTAATAGCAGGTTATAAATGAGCAATGAGACAATTTGGACCAGTTGACACCATTTTGGCTTGTTAATCAAATTAAAAGTGGAGATTTCTCTTTATATTAACCTTGAGGGTAGATGGAATAAGCTGTAATGCAATTGACCTGTCTAGACTAGCTGATGGCACACAGCCTGTAAACAGTATTTATCTAAATTACATTACAATGAGACTAGTTTACTGAACATGTGTAGAATGTTTCAGATTTAACAATGAACAACCTTCTGTCTCTCATGTGCATGTCTGAAGTAGGTGTGGTAGGTTTGATTCCTACAGCAGCCAAACGTCCTGTTGTACTGTAGTCAGTCATTGTCTGGCTCGCTGGCCAAGGGCATCAGCTAATTCTCTAAAATGTACAGCTGGAGACAGATGGCCATTTTGTAATATTACATTAAAATGTCATATTACATGGTCTTGTACAACTCAATGGGTGTGCTGCCAGGGTTGGGGGTTTAATTCCTACTGGGGCAAGCCAAGCTAAAATGTATGCACTCACAACTCGATACTTTTGAAGACTTGAACAGTACTTGTTACTTAATTATTCAGAAACATTCTTTGAAGGGACAAAAATGCCATTGGTGGTGAAATTATGGATAGAATGATTATTTTAAAAATCTTGAAATATGGGTTGGTAATAACAAATGATGAAATTGTGTGTAAGAGTGTTTGAGGGAGTCTAGCCTCAAGTACATCTCATACTTGTTAAGACATCTAAGCCTTTCAGTCTCTGTCATGCATCCCATTTCACTCCATCTTTTCTATTTTTTCAGCTTTTTGTTAGGGCGTATTAGGTCTTTCCAGTGGTATTGTTGTGATGCTATATACAGTACACACATACACACATACCAATAACAGGGCCACGATTTTGTGTTGCTCAATGATTTAATTTACCTTTGGGTCTCCTAAGATGTCAGTATGTCCTTGCATCTCATTCAGGGACATTCCTGGGCTGGGCATTGAGATGCAGGCTCGCACTGCATCATGAGACTCCCTCCTCCCTGCAGAGCTGAAAGAAAATGTTTTTTCAACAAACCACTATAATCTGAGATTCTCTGATATTGACTCAACATGCCCACGGTGCTTCAACTGATAAATTATCCTATATCTCTTGAAACCTGACTGCGGTGTTCTGTATGAAATGTGTCTCAACTGGTCTGAGGGCTAAGAGGAGTGATAAATGTCTCTACGACCATTTGATAAAAATGGCCCGGGTTATAAATCATTTCATTGGCAGAAAGGCTATGAAGGGATCTGCTGGATCAAGCACTGATGGTTCAGTGTTGAGATGAAACAAAATGAATGAAAGCCAAAAGCTCAGTAGGTCTCAAAGGCACAGGTGTTGAGTTTAATGCACCAGTTATAACTGAAAAAGGACATTTTTATTACTAATGGTCCTGCTTAAGAAAACCTTTGACAATATTGCATTTCCTGAAGCAAATGTTCTGAAATATCTAGAAACATAACCTATAACTAGAAAATTAAACAATAAATTGTCACAGGCTGCTGTTGTTACTGACAGTTTTGCTTTGGAAAACAACATTACATTCATTGAAGCTGAATTTTAAGCAATCTACTGTATAAGCATAGCCTACAGAATAACTACAAAATGAAGCAACACACATTTTGTCCCAAAATGCAACTTTACATCCATAGGATTCACTCCGAAAAGAAAAAGGTAGTACATCCCGCAAACAGAGGCAAAAATGATGGGTGACACTTGGGGTATATATGTAACATAAAGCTAATGTATTTCAGTGTTATGCCACATTTTTGTCTGTGTTATGTATTTAAGTGTTTAAGTGTTATGTATTTGAAGTTTTGGCTTAGTACTCTTCATATCTGTTGATGAAACAAACTTTAGTCTTTCTATTCTGAAACTTTATATTTTTTGCTTATGGACTTTTAATCACGTTTATTACTTCCCAGCATTCATTCTTATCTGCCCTATTTCTGTTATTGTCTTGCCTTATTATTATTAATAAGGCAGTGATTTCAATTTCTTACCAGTCCTTTCCATCACTTTTTCTTCTGTCTTTCTTTTTGTCAGACTTTGCCTGCTTTCCTCCCAGAAGGGATGTGATCTTTTGCTCCCTCTTTTCCTCTTTTACTTTAGGTGGATCAGCCTTTTTACCACTTGGGGCAGGAAGCTTACTCTTACGAAAGCCAAACCAGTTTGCCAAGGTTGACCCAGATTTTTGTTTAGCTTCATTGGTTCTCTCCTGTTCCTGAGTCTTATGCAAGTTCTCCTCTATTCCAAGCATCACTTTCTCCTCAATCGTGGTTATAGTATTTAGTCTCTCTGGTTCCTCAGAAACTGGCTCACCAAAGGCGCTTGAGAACTGTTGCTCAATCTGGAGGCGCCTGGCTTGCTCTCGTTGCTGTTTTAGATTTTGAAGTCTTTCACTGGAGGACCCTAAATGTGAAGGTAATGGTAGGCCCTCTTCAATCAGGAAGTTGTTCAAAAGGGATCGGTTCATTGGACAATGATAGCTACTGGAGCAACTCATACTTCCTGGGAAGACATCACCAAGAGAATTCAAAGAGCTCCCTGAGTGAGTTTTGATGTGGGTGCGGACCATTCCAGATCTGTTAAAGTTTGGCCTGTCCATGTAACGTGCACCAAAGCTCTGGCTACGAGCCTTAGCTCCATTCATGCCCATAACTGGTTTAAGGGGAGGTCTGGTTGACACAGACACAGACCGTTTGAACAGCCAACCTTCTTCATCAAACCCCCAGTCTAACATCACACAATTGTCTGCTGCAGAAGGTTGCACTGAGGGCTCCGAATCCAGTGAGTTACAACGGGTCTCAATCTTTCGCCGGGCTTTGTCCTTTGCACCACTTTCATTAAGTCCATGTATCATCTGATGAGCATGGAGGTCACAAGTGAATGTGTCAAATGTCTGGACACCTTTTGTAGCAGTGTTTGTATCACCTTTGGTATGCCTCCCTAGAACTAAAAAGGTAGTAGTCCCCTGTCCTGAGGTTGCCTCATGGGATTTACCATTTACAGGAAGTGCTGTTTTCACAGCTCCTGAGGTAGAATTCTGAGGATTTCCAATCCCAGGATAGTGAACAGTAGAACAAGCCTGAGGCAAGACTTCAGATTTTTTTGGCTCACCAGTGCCATGTTGGGATACTGGTAAGATGCTCTGATTTGGTAATATAGACGGAGCACCATTTTCACCATGACACGAGTCTGAAGCTTGTGTTTCCTGAATGGGAATGGAGGTTGTAGATGGTATCCTGGATGATTGGGGATGGTAGACCTTGGCAGGGACACATTTAGGTGACTTAATAACCTCAGCACCCATTTGTGGGGCGATATGACGAGTGTCTTTTGAGTGTTGAGGTTGCATCTGTAAAACAGTTGATTGAGGCTTGGTGCTGCTAGCTGTTGCCTTCCCAGTGGTAGAGCTTTGAGGTTGACTTATGGATTTATGAGCTTTGGGTAAAGACTCATAACCAGGTCTAATGAGAAGTGAAGTAGTTCGGCCAGGTGGTGGTGGTGGTGATGGGGACCTAAGTTCCGAATGGGAAGCATCAGAGTGTTGCTCTTGATGCTGTTGTTTGAGTGGGGAGCAGGGTAAATCATTAGAGATGGGGCTCTCTGCCTCAGATTCATTACTTGCTGGATGTTTAGTCATTTGCAAATGTGCTTTGGTTGGACTCTTTAAGCATTCATTGACTCCAGGAGGCTTAAATACCTTTGAATGTTTCACAGGGGAAGAGAGGGGAGAACTTTGCCCTACACACTCAAGAGACTCTGAAGTTCTTGTCACAGCAAAATTTTCACCTTTCTCAATTTTCTGAAATGCTCCCTTGACTGAACCAGGTGTTTTGCCAAAGTTTGACCTTTTAGTGGGAATACTGTGTGTAGGAGAGTTTGACTGTCCTCTGGACCTATGGACCTTAATAAGCTTCTGGTGTAGAGGAGAATGTAATTGTTTCGCTTGTTCCGGTCCTCCATCTGCACTCTTGCTCCTCAGAATGAATGCTTTCCTGGCTGAGTCACAAGGCTGAAGTCTTAGTTTCCTTTTTGGGGATTCCAAGATGGTATAGTCCTTGCTGTCAATGCTAGCTTGACTTGCCTGATCTCTGCAATTAGGAATGTCCATTGAGGAGCTGCGCTGTCTGGCTTCGCTAACACAGCTCAAAGCTCTTGTTGCAGTATTCTGAAGAGATGAGCTCACATCACATGCCCCTGCTTCCAGTTGCTTGATTAAAAGTCTGTCCTGTTGCCTTTTGACGTAATCAAGTCTGGATTTACGGTCACTGGACTTTTCCTGGTTATTGTTTCTGTCATTTAACTTCTTCAGGCCTGGTGACTTGTCTTTTTCTAGTGAGTGTTTGTTCTTTAATTCATCCATGTGGAGAGGGCTCTCTGTTGGGCTGACACCAGGTTTCAGTGTGGGGCCCGCCGAGAAGATGTTGTCTGTGACAGGTGAGAGGAAGTGACCAGGATTTCCTGTGAGTTTTATAGGGTCTTCTTGAAAACTGCTGTCAACGGGACTTGTTTCATCCATTATGACATCAGGTTTCTCCAAGAAAAGCTGTTCTTTTGTGGGTTGGTCACAGGATTCCCCGGATGGGGATTTAGGTGATTCATCATCTGCATCATCAGAGTCTGAAACTAGGGCAGCAACCCCTGCCCCTGCCTTGAAAGGTTTGCCCGTAGTGACCGCCTGTTTAGGTACAATCCCCTGTGGACCACACTTCACACCAAGCGAGTATATAGCCTCATTGGAGGTCATACAATCTTTGTAATGTGGCAGAGATGCAATTGAGGACAGCTCTTTGGGACCACGCATTTGGAGATGCTTCAGGCCTTTCAGAATGTGACCTTCTTTCCATCCCAGGTCTGCCTGGTCAATGGGTGCTGATGATACTGACCCCGCACTCATCCTCTTCTCTCGGCTTATGGCACACTGTGTATTGAAAGAGACATTTACAGTTCTTGAAATAACATTAATAAATGGATCATAGTTTTTTTTTTTTTTTTTTACCAGAAATGCCAAAAAGACAAAAACAAGTTTAGCACTTTACACCAAAATGACATGGCAATTAATTTGAGGGAAGATAATGAATCCCACCTGCTTGGAGGAGCCGCGTCCCTCTGCCCAAGTATGGGAGCCACTGGAGTATTCACTACAAGCACTGGATAGTGACGCCTCACTCCCACTGCCGCTGCAGCTACTGCGTGGGCATGTGAGACTCAGCAGGCTGGGCCACCTTCCAGAGGAAGTACCTGCTTTTCCATTCCTTTGGAGCTCCTGGAAAGCAATGAATTGCATAATCAGCCAACAGGAATTAAGCATATCGAGACGCTGCAGATATGGACGCAGGACCTGAATAATTGCAGTGCCTTATCTAAAATAATAACCACAGTTGTGACCATTGTGACCACAAAATAGATATTTATCTTTATGTGTGTGTGTCAAATATAAATATTAGACACTCACATTCATATGGGGCAAACACAATACAATTTAATAATCCAATTGATCAAATCTTATAATTATTGCTAACCTTTGCACCGGTCTCATCAATGTTTGTTCATACACATAATGCCTGGCATTGTATTCAATAGATTCTCTTAGCACTCTGAACTACACAACCCGTGAGAATGAACCACAGCTCTCCATTTGTATTTGTCACAGATTTCAAATAATCAATATGCTGGATACATTGCTGTCTCTTTCCATCCAAAGGCTAATTGAGGAAAGGAATGACATTTTCCATTCCACTAGTTAGAGGGCTCCTGCTCTATAATGTGTGTATTCACTTTTCTCTAGTCTTGCAGGTATGCCATTATTACTTTTTTCAAGCTGATCAACTGAGGCATTTTATAGAGATGCTGCTGTCCTGATAAAAAAAGGCATACTATCCACTGAGCTTTCGCCTCTTGATGTGTCTGCTACTCATTCATATTTCAAATGTCAGTGTACAATAAATAACCAATGCTAGATGAATAATACTCCTGTTTGGTTGGAGCCTACAAGATGAACCAAGATCAATATTCACATGGTGGATGGATTCTTAATCTCATCTTTCACTGGGTAGAGTAATTTGGTTATATTTGCCAAGGCATGCTGAAAAAGAAAACAGTTTTCTGCCGATGCCAGTGTGCCCATACTGTGCCTGTTTGTCATAAGTGACAGGGGAAAGAAAATGCTTTGTAAGTCTCTTGATTGAATAGTCTAGTGTTACAGCTGACAAAAGTTTAACTCTATAAAACTAGAAACCGAATACCACAGCAGTCAACTCCCAGAGAAGTGACAGAAGACAGGTGTAGCTTCACTAGCAGTGTTGGCTCTGGCTGCTGATTTGGACATTGGGTGTGTGAGCCTGAAGCAGCATTTCCTCATCTCAGCTATCAATAATCAGATGACTTACTATGATGTTTTTGAATAGATCTCTAAACTTCTATTTAACAGAGCAGATTTGATACAATACAAAATGTAATGATCCTACTCTATGTGACATGCTTCAATAGAATTCTTTGTCGTGAGGAGAATCCTGTTTGCATGAATGAGCAGTGTTTGGTTTCTTAAAAAACATAATAGCACTAAGGGATAGTCTAACCTATCATTTAACATTTTTTATATTTTGTTATTTATTTGGAGAACAATATTTTTTACAAGTGGGTAGGATTTGGAGAGAAAAAATTACTATCCGTCTCGATTTTAAGGGTTAATCGGTATTGAAAGATACTGTTCAAGGTATAGGGTTCTTTCTTACAATAGACCAATGTATAGTATTTTATACAGTGTTTCATAGCTCTACTGTTGGATGGATAATATGTGCTTGTAGGAGTTGTAATTGTACACAGAGAGTCTAGTCTGTTGGTGGGGCGGCTGGCAGGCTACAGATGCTGTATGCATCCATGGCAATTCAGACCCAAAGACGCCAAATGTTAGGTGTGTTGTGACCCCATTTAAAACAGCATTGATCCTTTGCAAGGCTGCCATGGCCAGCTTCCTCTCAAAGTCATTAGTGTCATCTGCTAGCAATAATTAATGTGAATAGAAAATAATTGCTTCAGGGAGCTGGGGACTAAAGTTATTTGGTCCATTCATTGATATTCACCTATTATTTGATTAACCATTCTATCCTTTATTTCACATGCACTGTGGGAGAACACCAAATCTGACCATGCTGCTGCGGATTAATCTTGGAACTAATTACAGTCAGCAAGTAGAGGGGTATCTCTCAGATTTGACACAAGTGAAACAGTTTAACAAAAACCCCAATCAGAGCGGCACTGTGCTTTAAGTCAAGGGCAACTTCAGGGCCAATGCAGGGAGTGTTTTTCCCTCCATATCTTAAATGTTTTCCCAGTTCCTAAAATGACTTTTGCTTAATATTCGCTTCTGTTTTATAGAATCCAGGCATGACTGTTTTACAGAGTGAAAGAAGATTATGTTTCTTTGATTGCATGGACACCAATGCTACATCCAAGTGCTTGTCATGTGAAAAAATTGCCAAAGACCTATTAAAATATATCAGAGGTTGAACACTATCTAAAGGTTGGCAGAAATGATTAGTTCCCCAGACACAAAGCCTATACAAACCTATTATGTTTTCATTCTGAAAGTTACTTTCCTCAGACTACTGTAGTGGTCTGTTTTAATGGAAAATATCATTACTGTCATGTGAAAACTCCCTTTGATTTTCCAGTTTTTACTTTAATTGAAAGTTTGAAAGAGCTTATGAAACCATGATTGACATACTGTATATAAACTCTGATAAATGAAAGCACAATGTACAAGAAATCTATCAAATAATGACCATAAACCTTGTCATGGTGCTATGAAACAATATATGAAGCTTCCACACATAGAAATGTGCATTATTCAAACTATGCCATGCCTTTTCTACTTAAAAATGCATCTATGTCACTTCGAAAAGTAAGTAAGAAAATAAATAAATGTACAACACATCTAAAAATAAACGTTCTAAAACAATTCGCTTTTGTGTACAATTCATGTTTGAAAAACGTTTCCTCTCTGGATGCAGGAGACCTGAGACAGTGCTTTTTGAAGAGCAAATACTATGTCTAATACAGTACGTCTAAGGATCCTATCAGGGGCCACTAATCGAACATGTAGCAATGTACCTTCAAGACCTCAGATATACCCAAGCACTGGCCCAGAAACTTCAGTAAATAAATCATATTAGCTACAGTAGCTTTCTCTGTCAGAATAATACATTCTGTGTCAACAACTTTTCAAATGCTCCTTCTTCAGTATATGACTTATGAAGGGCGCTATACAGAGCATATTCCATTTGGTTGACACTTTCTTTCAGAGAGCTTTACGGCACCATGAGTTCATATATTTTTAGCATGGGATGGAAATGTAACCCCTAACCCTGGCAGCATTAGTGGCTTACCCTACTCATCGAAGGGCCAGGATCACAGGGTTCTCTATGTGGCATTAGCTCAGTCATGGTTGACTCGCAATTTTGATGCAGCAAATAAATATGCAATCATAAAAGTAAGTGCTCTCCACAATAACCACACTGTGTATGGAGTGTGTGAAAAATATCAACACACTGCATTCAGACCCATTAAAGCCCAAATGTCAGTGCATTTCGAATGTCACATCGCCGTTCATTTCAGCGATTTGTGAATTTTAGAATTGTTCACACACCACTGCATCTTCTGATACACACCTGGAAAACAGTACGACATCCTGGAATTTTCAGAGTGTTGCTGTGGAAGTGAAACTTAAACCATTTTCAGATTCAGTACACTGAAACCAGAAACAGGTTGCCGATCAGCATCTTCTACACAACGTAGTGGACAATTCAAAGTCAAGGAGAATGCACCAGTGCTTCCATGGGCTTGAATTGTCCACTACGTTG
>CABFOP010012138.1:6757-23554 GCA_900683385.1 Anoplogaster cornuta
CCTAAATGTGGGTCATCAGATGGGAGACACTCAGCCTATTGAGTATCTTTATGGCTACAAAGGCTTTTTTTTTTTTTTTGGTCAGTCAGTGTGCATTACAATAACAGGATAAAACAGATTACAAGAGCTTACAAAACAGGGTGCACAAAGATTTATTTATTAGTGTAGCAAGGCTCGCTACAGACGGGGCCGCGACAGACAGAGTCAAGGCAGGGAGGAGAGTCAATGGTCCAGCAGACAGCTTTATTTGCGTCACTACAACATAGTCACTCGGCCCGATCTTGACGGCCGCTCTTTCAGCGCTGTCGCGCTCGGCTCGCACCGCCCCTCTGTCCTGGCAGGTCAGCCGGGGACCAAAGCTGGCCCAGTCCGCCAAGCTTTCAGGATGCAAACCAGCTCCAACCCCGACTGGCCAGCTCTTCCAGGTCTCCCACGGCTGCATCCTCTGGGAACGGTCGCCACTGCTCTCTCCACACTCCGCTCCACAGCCCGACTCTCGACCACTCTAGCACAAACAAACGCTCACACATGCACACACAGGTTAAGAGGGCCCGGCTGCAATCAGCCTTAATTACTGGATCCAGGGAGTCAGTCCACTGACTCAACTCTCTCCTGGACCACAAAAGCTTAAGCTCTGAACTTTGATCCATAAGACAGGCATTTCTTTCCTGCCAGGGCATAGTAAAACCCAAATATAAACTACATTTTAATTTGTAATGATAATTTATAATAATAATGATAACAATAACAATGACAATGAGCAAGCCCCCCATCCAGGGACAAAAGGGCTTGAATCTGGCTCCTTTTGGAAAAAGCTCCCCCAATATGGATTTGAAACTGATTGCCGTTTAAATAAAGGTATTTAAACTGGTCAAAAGGACTGGATTGGTTATAATCTAGTTTAAATAAAGATATTTAAACTGGATTGGTTATAATCTAGGGCACAAAACAGGTAAAATAATGTAGAGCCATAAAGATAATTGCAGCAATCGTTTCGCAGTCTGGTCTATTTTTAGCAAATGTGTCAAGCTGGGCAGGAAGTCACAGGAACAGTATAGAGCATCCCGTCAAAATAGAACAAATTTCAAAATAAAAGGTAAAATGATAGCTAGTCGACATCACTGCCCGAGTTGACAAATCAATGCCTACAATAGGGATGGGCATGATTAGTCGACCAGATTAATCATGCCCATCCCTAATGGAGGCATTGTGTGAGAAAGCCATATGAGAATGGCAATACATCAAGCATGGCCACACATTTGAAGTGACATCATCCTGGTGTGTTTTTTTTTTTGTTGATACGAAAAATGATCCGATCCATGACTCAAAACCGTGATATGATCCAAACCGTGAGTTTTGTGATCCGTTGCACCACTAGTCAACATATATGACATTGATAGTAAACTTGATCCCCCCATAAGTACTGAAAGTGAAAAACTGGTTCATCAGAATAGTTAATCAGTGCAAAAGCATTAGAATTTTGCTCCGGGATAATTAATCGCAAGCCAAATATGAATAGATTAATTTATCTCAGTTTATGGCTCACCTGTAAATCTTAAGGAAGATATTTGTAATAACCACACATTTCTGTAAGTTCAGTAATTTCTTCAATACAGAAAAACAAAGAAATCTGTAAAATATAGTACTTTCTGTAAAATTATATTTTAACAGTAATTTACAGTAAATTACTTTTGTGTCTGTACAAATACTGTTAATTAGCCTTAAAATACATAAAATCACTTTAACTACACATTCTTAATGACCTGCAATTTTAAGGAAAATTAAGGAAAAGGAAAAGTCTGTAAAATATTACCTCAGATTTGAATCTGTATACAAATACTTTTTACAGTGTTAAGACATTAATTCGATATGGCTTAAAATGCCCTCATATCAAAGGTTCCCTTGTAGTCATTGTACAATTTGTCATGTAATTCAAAGTATGGATTAGAGTATCCATGGTCTCAATCTCAAGCCAAAATCTCTCTGCTTGTGTCGTGAGCCATACTATGATGAAAAACATTAACCATCACTTTCCTTCCAACTTCTGTTCTCTGGCAGGAGTCCTGGTATGAGTTCAGAGTGATGGCTGTAATGGATGACCTGATCAGTGAGAGCAGCAACGTAGTGGGAGTGTCTAGCACAGGTCAGGTTTCTTCACCAAGAAGCATTACAAACAACATAATAGAATTATGTGTATTTTAAATGTACAGTACTTAAAGTGCTACATTTTGGAGTTGTTGATACATGCTAACAACTTGCATTGCTTGGTCCTTGCGAAGAACAGATTTTTGAATTTTAACCACCCTCTTAAAATAGTTTTACTTCTACCCCCATCAAAAATCAGATCCCTTCCCCCCTGCAGAGGTGGCCGATGAGGGGTTGGCGCGTCCTGTGGTGGCGGGTGTCGTGGCAACTATCTGTTTCCTGGCAGCGGCAGTACTGTTCAGCACTCTAGCAGCTTGCTTTGTTAATAAGCAACACCGGCGCAAACTCAAACGCAAACCAGGTTGGCCATACGCTCTTATATTATACTTTACATTTGTCTGATTTCTACTAGCAGTGTTCGACAAAAGAAACAGTAAAACATTTTTTCTCTCCTCGTAGATCCTCCCTTGTCGGTGACACACTTCAGGAAAAGCATAGAGTCACCGTAAGTAGCTTCTAACAGCCAAAGCCAACACTAGAGCCCCTGCAGTCCGCCAGAGGTAGCTAGTATTACACTGTTTCAAAAACCCTTTCTTCCGAGGCATGCTGTGACATGGCATAGATTTCAGTAATAAACAATAGCAAGCTTTATTGTGAAGCAGTTGGCAGCTGGAAGTACGATCTGACTAGTGAAACACTACTTTGCAAGTGGGGCTGCCTAGCTCACACAGTCTGTGTTATCCAGTGCTTTTTATTTAGAGGAAGGCTTTGTATAACTGCTAAACAGAAGAGTTGTTATTATATCTGGAATGAAGCACACACTTGGTAGGCATACAAAAGAAGCCCAGGAGGATGAAGCAAAGCATCAATTATAGACCTATGAACTGTGGAAAATATAGGACCTGTGGAAGAACATGTACAGTAGCAACCTCTACAGGTTGGATTAAACAGGGTTCAAAATAGCCAAGTCAGCATTTCAAGCACATTATCCAGAGTACCAAAGCTGGAGTCTTTGTATTGATCTTTGATCCATTTGTATTCTTTAACCTTAAAGGCTGTCTGCTTTCTGCATGATTCTTGGTGTTTAATAATGGCTATTTTTGTTTATCATTGAAGCTGCACATTTAATGTACAATATCAGCTATGTCTGTGTATGTGTGTCTGTCTGTCTGTGTAAAAATTGTATACATGTGTGACTGCAATTGAATCTCAAAAGAAACTCATTTGTGACAATATTCTGTGTAAATTCCATTCCAGATCAAACGTTTGGTTGCTTGTGACTATAGATGGTCAATAGAATAAAAGTAGCCCAGGCAGGTCAGGGAATCCATACTTAGTCCTTCTTGCAAGGAGTCTTAGTATAGCAAAAAATGAACCAGGCCCATGTCATTTGTCTTCCATCGCAGGCCTCCTCTCACTCCCTTGCCAGGGGTAGAGCCCTGCTGGGACGAGCCTGCCAGGAGCAGTTACATGCCCCCGCCCGCCAGCCCCCTGTGAGTGCCTGCCTGCACCAAAATACAGAGTGTGCTGTGCTGCACTGGCTTGGCTGCATGGTTAATGCATCGCATAGAAATGATCAACGGATCATTGCTTTAGTGTACTGCTGGCCTAACTGCATGCACAGATTTTCACGCACCATACAGAGATTAAATTTGCATTGGCTCAGCTGCATGTACAGTACTGTGCATACGCACTCTTTATACATGTATGTCTACCTCAGTGACGTAGTAAGTGTTGACTATGCTGCTCCTGGTGTGGGCAAATGAGGCCTGGTTAGATGTCATCTGCTTCTCTCACATCAGCATTTGGTGCAGCATATGCAAATTGGCCTCAGTTCTGCTCAAGAAGATGTAGATGAAATAGATCTGTGATCCGGTTGCCATGGTTGCGTAGTGGGTTCTCCTCTCATCTCGTCATCCTGGCTTGGTTCATTAGCTGCAGTCCTATTAGGATGCTGCTGCCACCATGAGCTAATCATTATCATAATGCTGTTCATCATGGCTGCCTTGATATAGTGCTATGGCTTTGTATTGTGTCGTCTGTTTAGCTTAATAATGAAAGTCTATGGAAACGTGCCAGTTCATTTACTTTGCTAAAGTTTTCTTTTGTTTTTAAACATTTAATTTAGTCTCCCTTAGGACCTCATTACGCGTTTGTAAAGTAAAACCAGTGTCTTGTGTTTTTTGCATTTTTTCTCTCAGGTTATCGTCAGGGAAGATCAGTCCAGAGAGTTCCCCTCCAAGTCGGCCCCGCTCTCTTTCTTCGGAGGGTTCCCAGGGTCCAGGCCTGTACGTGAGGAAGTTGCCCAGCCCTCTGAGAGAAAAGGAAAAAGAGCTCTCCTTCTACAAGAAAACCAAGCGTGCCATAGCCAGCAAGAAATACAGTGTGTCCAAGTATGAGGCAGAGGTCACCACACCTATTGAGCTGATTAGCCGCGGGCCTGATGGCCGTTTCGTCATGGAGATCAGTCCACCGCACCGCCGCATCCAAGGCTTCCCCTTCGCAGAGGAGTCTGACTTGTACCCTGAGTTCCGGCAGTCTGATGAGGAGAATGAATTTGACCCCGGGCCTCTGCCCCCCATCATGCCCACGCTCCGGCCCCAGCTCTCCCCAACGTCCTCCAGCTTGGAGTCAACGCAGCCCCCCACCTACAGCCCCCGCCTACACAGGGCCATGGAAGGTATGAGCTTTGCGGAGGGAAGTGCGCTTCACGCCTCAGGGCAGGCCCCAGCCTCCCGCTACAGGGGCTTTCCCCAGGGCTCATTCTATGGGTATCTAGGCAGCCGCGGTGAATCAGGGATTCCGCCACCATTCTACATGCCTGACATCAGCCCACGTAGCTCCGCTTTGTCCTCCCCCCCAGGCACTGCCGAGGGGCCCTTTGGTTACCCCTCCATCCCAGAGGAGAGTGGAGAGATGGAGCACCATCAGTACACTGCCTCTGGCCATTCTCTGTCTCACACACACAGTCCGCCTCACTCACCTGAAAGCTGGCAGCCTCATGAGTTCCCCTTCCTGGGTCTAGAGGGTCCACGGTTCATATACCCACCTCACCATCCCTTGCATCATCCCCAGGATCTCCCTGACCCACCCCCATACCCCCCTCACTCTCTCCCCCCTAGCCGCCTGCACCTCCCTCCCCGAAAGGATCCATCTAGCCCTGGACTCCTGCAGCTGGAGGTCCCTATGGCTCCTCCAGGCAGAGACAGGCCCCCGGGGCCTCCGGTTAGGCGTTTAGCTATGCAACAGGCCCAGAGTCTCGGCCAGCTCAGACACACGTCCCACGGTGTGGGTGTACCAGTGTTGCCTTACCCTGACCCGGCAGCCCGTGCAGGGAGCCCAAGCACAGCCCCCAGTAGTAGCCCTCAGTCCTGGCTCAGCCCGAGGGCCGGGCGCCGGGCAGACCCCAGCCTCCCCCCACTAGTACTCCAGCCCTCCCGTCTCTCTCCACTCTCCCAAAGCCCCCTTAGCACCCAGCCAGGTTCCCCAGATATTCTAGTGCGGCCCCCTCCCCGCCCTAGCATCCTCCGCACCTCTCGGTCTCTGGAGATGCCTGAGATCACCCTCCAGCCCTCGGCCACTGTCAGTTTCTCCCGGAGGTCCTCCCTCACCACCTCTCCCACTCAGGGCCAGGGAGCCAGGCAGCCCAGCCCCAGTTACCACGCCCACATGTCCTATGCCTCCACTGCAGCCAGTTACCCCTCCCAGTCCCCTTCTCCCCCTCCGGAGGGCAGGGATGTTTTCGGGCAGAGGCCATCCCAGAGAAGGACAGAGGAGGAGATGCTACCCTCAGAGCCTGCCTCAGGGTAGGTGATCCATTCCAGTAGAGAATAGTCACACTTTTATTTACAGAGGAGACTTCTCTCCTCATCAGCTCTCTTTTCCAAAATTCCTCAGTATTTATCCAGAGTTTACGTGATGTTTTCATGTAGGCATAGCAAGGATGCATATTTTATAGCAATATGCAGAAAGCATGTAATTGCATTTAGCACATATTTTATCAGTTCATAAAGATGAAAATTCTCTAAATTTTGACAACTGAATTGATCTTAATGTCCTTTTGATTTTACGGCTCATATTTAATATAAATATAGTGACTGGAGGAACATTTAAAAAACACATTAGCTAACTCTCCAGTTCACTGTTATTAGACTGTGCCATATTCTTTTTCTTTTAATTGGGGCATCTTTTTTCATAGCTAGATTTCAATTGGATTTGATGAAGTCTGAAATTATGAATGATTATTGTTAGAACCCATGTAGCACCCTGATAGCATCCTGAAAATGAAAATGGAATGTGTGAAGTAGTTATAAATGTTATTTTGATGCTCACCTTTCCATATCATTATCACTGCTGTATATTTGATGAACATTTATATACCTTTTATTATGTTATATTACATTATACTCAAAAACTAAGGGATATAATGCTATCTCAGCTCAATACTGCAACCAAACCTCACTGGAAGAGACATTTTTAACTTTATATTCCATCCCATTTTTGGGATCAGATCAGAGCCTTCACATACAGATTTTAATCCAGTTTTCTAAATCATTTTCAGATATAAACCTGAGGCGCATATACAGTTGTACCCCATAGTGTTTCTATACTGTACACATTCCTACGCCCCTCACACCCACCTCACCACCCTCTTTGAATCCTAGAAACTACCAGCATAGCGTAAGCCATCAGGCAGGGACTTCCCCCTGCATCATCACTGGCCTTTATGGGAAAGTAGCATATAGGGCTGCTGCTTTATATAGGGTAAGGGTCTTACCTCATTTGTTTTTGATTGATCTCAGCTATCTGGGCAGCCTTGTTGTGACCCGGTCCCCTCCGCCGCAATAGGTAAGGGTCGGACCCATGTCTGAGAGGGGAGGGGTCAGCAGGGGGAGGGCTCTAATCACTCTCTCCTTTAAAGGGGAATCGCTTTGGGTTGTGCCTCTGTACTGGATTCAAGTGAAGTATAGCTAATGGTAATGATTGCAGGATACATTCTCAATACAGTTCCAAGGCACATTAAGCCTGCTGTAGTGTAGGCTACAGTAATTGTGAGCTTGTGAGCAATACGGGGAGCAGTTTTGGACTGTGGACTATTTGATTTTGTCTTTGATTGTGGAATACAGACATGTGTCCCTGCACAAAAAGCCTTGAATCAATAGAGGACCCATATGACAGATAGACTGGAGTATTCCCCTTTAAAGTTTTGTTCCATGTGCAAAATGCCATGCATGCATTCTCTAAATATATCTTTATGACCAAACAAATAACAACAATTCTCAAACTAAATTCTTTGTCACATTTGTTGTCCTAAGTGCTTTCGTTTTCTGTCATGTGACTGTTTTTAATGGCCATTTCCTCTTCCTGTCATGTGACTGTTTTTTAACGGCCATTTCCTCTTCCTGCCATCTCCTCCCGTCAGCATGGTGAAGCCTCTGTACGCAGTGTTCATGTTTATGGAAGTGTGCTGTACAGTGTTCATGTTTATGGAAATGTATGATATTTTAACACACTGTGGCCACTGTGCACAGTATATGTGGTAATGGAAATGTGCTCCATCTATCCAGGACTGTTGCAATTCTCAGATTTGTCTCCCCCTCTCTGCTAATGGCTCTCAATCTCTCTCTCCACAGTGACAAGTGACGGACAGCATCTCTAAAGCTTTGTGATCCTATGCCTTTTGAAACAATACATGTTTGGCACAACTTGACTTAATGAATCATTAAGTCAGGTTTTCAAGCTGTTGCACTCAGTTCTTTGAAAGGCAAAGACATTGGGCTAACATTGAGCCTCGTGTTTGTGAGGTTATTTGGATATTATTAATTTACTCTCATCTTTCTATGAGAGATGGACAACAAAACAAGAGTATTCGGTATGAGGTAAAACTATTTCTAAAACAGATTGCATACTATGATAATAACATGTAATAGATTGATTTCTTTGGGCTCATTGAACATTGATTATTTTTTCATTCAGCATGTATGACTCATGAAATGAAAATAGTTCTTACAGGGTTCAAAAATGAGATTACTGTTTATTTTCCATTTAAAAAAAGCACACATACACCAGCACACCACAGACTTCCATGGCCTTAGATAAGATACATTGTATACTGTACAGTATTGTTACGGGACCGGTGATTTTACAGTCCCAGACATTATTTTCATTTTATGGGTTTTATACAGCAAGACTAATATTGCACACATATTGCACAGAATCACTAATTAAAGGCCCAATCCCCAATCTGAGTGCAGTGCAATTATTGACTGAACTCTTGATATACAAATTGTTATAGTATTGTTTATTTCAAAACACTGCAAAATTACTCATGACATTTGAGTTGACAGTTGAAGGGCTTAGTGATATTTTGTATCCTTGAAGAATATGTATGAATATCACCACAATTTATATAAATCCTGGATTGGGGCTTTAATTTAATGTTTGTTTGAGAAATAACTTGCAAAAAGACAATAATTTGATAAAGTTCACTTTCTTTCTTTCTTTCTTTCCTTCCTTCTTTCTTTCTTTCTAAATTTTATCATCCTCTAATGCAGGTAGAAATGGAAATTCATCTTAGTGAAAGGGCTCATTAGAAGTACAAGAGCTCATCAAATCATTTGTGTTGGAAATAGGAATGAAAGTCTCATTCTGGCTTTTCACTTTGAGAGGGTAGCAAGTCTGACTAGTGGATTAGTGTAAAACAATGTATGTTGTGCGTCTCTCCTCTTCTCAGGGAACCTCTAGGTGCGTCTAGTGATCCTGCTGGGTCTGAGAGCTTACCAGCACTGCTACACCACTGTATTACTAAAGCCAAGGGAGTGGCTGCCAACAACAATAACAACACAACCTCCAGAAGGAGGACAGGTTGGTCTGACAATTTGAGCAAAGAGAAAATAGATTAATCTAAAACCTGTAGGTGGTACATCGCTCTTGACTCTCTGTCTCCGTCCCAGGTGTGTCTCCCTCTCAGACCCAGCAGCAATCTCAGACACCCCAAGAGGGAGAGGATCTCGACTTCCACAGAAAGAGGAAAAGGCAAAACAAGAAGAACCCGTATCTCTATTTGACCTCCTTCCTGCATCGCAGGCAGTCTGAGGAGGACCAGACAGGCATTCTGGCCAGTGCAGACTCTGAGGGCCCAAATTATGGGACTCTACACTGACCTATTTGCCCACCACTGTCACTGACAGGCCAAGCCATTGGACTCGACTAAACTGTTCCCCCAACCCCTGACCCCTTCCCCAACCCTCCTGCCTCAACCCCAATCTCTCTATTAAGCTAATACATTTATTTTAATCTCTAGTGTTCGTTGGTGTATGGGTGTGGGAAACATCAAGCTGAATACTCCAGGGTTCGAAACCTGTCTCTGGCATTTTTCCAATTATTTGAAGACAAGAACAATGGGTTTTCTGAGTTATCACTACTTGTCTCTGAGGAATTTCACTTGAAAAAGCTCTGAAAATATATAATGTACATAAACTAGTAAAACAAGGGGATTAACCTACAGTAATAAAAAATGTGTTGGTTGAATATGTCACAACACGTTCAAGTTTTCACTCACTGGTAATTGGGGGGTCCATATCTTTAGGTTTTTCAGTGATACAGTGTACTGTAAAGCCTGGTGCGTCCTTGGACAGGGACATACGTCTACTTTTCCTACAATACAAATAGTGTCAGTTACTAACACAGGGTTCTTATCACAAAATATACCTCAGAGTAAACGCAGAGTTGCTGTAATTCTTGTGGTATACTGTACGTACTTAACCTTTTTACATATGAAATGTATGGATAAAAAGGTTTCTGTCACTCACCACACACATGAAATGGATAATATGGCCTAACTTTTATCTGATTTCCAAGCTTTTTATTATCAATACTAACTGGCATTTTTTGTTTCTTTTTTTATTACTTATCCAATGCCAAACATGGTATGATACTCAAATCGTCTTAACTTTAGTGCTTGATGGCTCAGTGTGATCGCACCTGTCATCACAGCATTCTGTTAAGGCAGAGACCACAGCCTTCGATCTCATTAACATCATTTGGGACTTTAATGCTCAAAAGTGGTTCAACTTGTAGGGTTAGAACAGGGTGATGAATTGTGATGTGTATTGTAGTATGTATTTCATTAATAAGGAATCATTTGTGAAATGTGGCACGTCTCTAGGTGCCTTTTTTTGCCTTTTCTCTCTTGTTTTTTTAACATAAGAATCAACTGCCTTTTCCTTCGCCTTCTCATATTTGTCTCTCCGGGGAGTGAGGGACTCCAATATTATCTGTGTTAGGGTTTTTATTTTCTCTGCCAAGGACACATGAGAGAAAATGCTACAGAACACACATTACTCTTAACTCTTTTTATATTTTAAATGGGTACCTGCTTTGACTGTGTGTATTCCAATAATAGAACAGAACCATGATACCAGTGAAAATAATAATGAAAATAAGTACGTTACAAAATATAATGTTGAAGCTTAGATTTGAAAACACAAATAAATCTGTACGCATGTGTAATGTCAGTGGAAAAGTACAGAAGCGCTCTACATTCGTTTTCATGCAGAAAGAAAAAGTTGGTACGGATGTTTATGTTACAAAACAATTGCTAGAGCAGAATGTGATTGCTGTTGCATCATGAAGTTGGACAAAGAAGTTGATAACTGTTGCCCAGGCGCAGTGTTGTAATTACAAGTGATGGAAAACATTCAAACGATGGCCATCCTGACTGTTTCTCTCTTTAACAACTGTATATTACTTGCTAGCTATTTCTCTGTACTTTTGTTAGTTTTCCAGACTAACCGATAATGAATGTATGTTTTGCTGTACAGGAAATGAATGTCCCGATGTCACAGTGCATTGAATGAACTGACCCATTATGCTTATAGTGCAGCTGTGATTGGTAAGATGACCAGTTGGCACAATAAGCTCAAATTAGTTTTACTTCTCTCCGTTATTCCTGTATGCATTTGAAAAAATGTAATAACTGATAAGCCCACCCAGCCACCTTTGTTCTGATAGCTACAAAAACAAATTGCCATTAAGTTTTTTTTCTTAAAAGCTAGGTCAATCATTAAAAGACATATCAAATAGATTTCCATCTACTACTAACAAATCAGAGGTTTTCCAACAAATATCCACATGAATGAATTGACTCGATTTCTGCTTACACTGAAATCTCAAACTCTTTTGACAAGTGAGAAAGTGATGATTGCCTGAAAGTGAGTTGCTAGAAATTGATAAATCGAAGTGCATATTCTACTTTAAAAATTGGTTTCATGTAAGATATGAGGAAAAGAAATCTATATTTGTTATGTACTGTACATGGTGTGTATTGTATTTGTAAAGATAAATCGAACCATGTTTTACAGGAAGACGTTCCATGTATAAGGATGTATGAAAAGATGGGAGGGATTCCAAGGAAAAAGAAATTAGATTATATTTAAAAGTATTTGCTTACAGTACGGCTTTAAGTGGACAATGTTTTTAAAACATTTTAAGGTGCCTCGTTTGTCATACTTTAGCAGACATTATTTTAACTGAGAAGAAAATAAACCTAAATGTTAGTCCCGTACGATGTATTATTGCCATAGCCCGCTGGCTGCACAAGTTGAGTAGTATTTTCTCTGATGTATAGTATGTGAATGCCCATTCTAAAAGCTTTAGAAGCAGAAGTGTGTCGCCCTCTATAACCTTTCTGGAACAAGGAATATACAGTATCTTCCCCTTTCATGAGCACACATGTAGATTTCACTCAAGATCGCTTGCCTTCAGGTGTCCAAAGCAAGTAAACTGAAGGAAACTTTTCTATGAGTCACAGACATGTCAGAGTCATGTACAATACGTGCTGTGGAAGAAAATGTGTTTACATTAGTTTGATAAAGAAAAGTGTGTTAGGGGCATAGTCGCTTTGAACATTACGACTCGGTGCTATGTTTAACTTTGTGGTGCTGTAGAATAGAGGTCTAAGATTTTTTTCCACAAGCAACTCTTCGGTCCTCTGTGTTTAACCAACAAAACTAGCTCCGTTAGACACTAGGTCCAGTACAGTATCACGGTGTAATGGCAGTGATAGTATTGAACATGGAAAATATTAGTATAACCTCAAATAATAGAGACTTGTGATGCTACATTCAAATGAACTCAAGATGACCTATTTCTATTAGTGTGTTTGCAATGTCTGTGCTTCCAAGGTACCCTCTCTAAAGTATATTTGTGTTGATATTGAGAATATTAACCCAGCCTAAAGGAGAAACATAATTGATTGTCGCCACCAGTAACCTAATTTAGATTAGTAGCAGTAACAACACGTGGGAGGGAATCTGAGAGCATCGTCAGGTCATGAGGGGATCTTTCTACACACTTTCTACAGGTCTAAAATCTTTGGTTGACAGCACTGTTTCAAGCACACTACTGCAGGGGCATATCTATCACTTTATTCCACCACCTTCGACGATAAGACTCTTACTAGTACTAGTACTGTACAGTATAGCCATGAGTATTCATCAGACCACATTTGTATTTATGCCGATTCTCCTAGTAAAAGGTATTGGGAAAGCTATTACTCATACATCCTCTCCATGTAGGATTTTACAAATGGATGTAGTCTTCCGGGCTCTTTTGCGTATTCAACAAAAACATGTACAGTGTTTAAGAGGGCTGCTTTGGACGTACTGTTAGATCAAGTTTTGTTTTCCAATTTTCTGCTTACAGCTTTTAGTGCATCACTACATAGGTGCTGGTAGGATAATACTTAGAACCGATTTGATTTTATTGTATTAATCTTGCATGTAGAGACAATACAAAACGCCTATTTAGCAATCATTCATGGACATCCAAACTGGTTGTTATTGGACAGAAAATAGAATATGTAGTATTTTCTATATTCTCTGTTTTTTCATGTGTACCAGCACTGAGAAACTAGAATGTATTATTATCGTAGGCTACAATAAGCACTACATCGTTGACTGTTTTAGCTAATGCTCATACTCAAGCAAACCAAGTAGTGCTTAAAGGAAGAAAATTTACCACATTTCATATCATTTTCATCCATTGAACTCTGTGCTGTACATCACATGTTTACATTCTGTATTCTATGTTGTTTCTGTGCATAATCTGTTTCCATAATGTTCTTTCAATTGAAACATGTATCGACAATGTTCATATGTAAATATTTCAAAGCAAAAACATAATTCTTTTTACTTTTTATCTATTTTAAAAAGATAACCTGATGGTTTTTTGTTTGTTTGTTTGTTTGTTTAAAAAAAAGGATTTGTCATTTTGTTGTGTCATTACATCAGGTATTACGCTTCACTTAACTCTTTGTGAGCAATTAACTCATACTGTATGGTGCTGTACCAAAGCCTTATGTATAATACTTGTATTAGTTCTCTTGTTTGCCACTGCTGTCCGGTGAATTCTGTATCGTCTGAGATCATGTCTTACTCACTCTTCATGTTCAACTGCCATGGAACTTTGTTCTTCAGAATAAATAGACACCGAACAAACAAAACTGTAAAACACTCTGGCCTGTTACCAGCCGTGGCCTGGATAGTGACAGTCACAGTCACGAGCCTTTAGGGAAATGCATAGGCTTACTTCTGGTGGCTCATCATGACGTAGACATGGGCCTAGCACATGATCTATGCTCTATCTATGGCATGTCTGTGAGAATATGAAAGCAGTGTTGTATTCATGTCACCATATCATTTCAAATGCTTAGTCCCATACAAAATTTTCCTCTCAAATTTTTGTATTTTGATATAATAAAAAAATCCAAAAGAGGTTTATTTGTTGGTTTTGTCATTTCATCCAAAGTGGGAAGGTGTAGTTCAACTGCTGGACACAGGGTGTAAGTGTTGGGTAGAGAGTGGGGAAGATACCATCATGATAGAAGCAGTTTAATCAGGTCAGCTTTTTAAAAAAAAAGATGTTTTATTGTATGATAGATAGATATCAGGCTATTATGAGTTTAAGTACTATGGTTAATTTTTTCACAGAAGATTCCCCTACACTCAATATCCCTTTGAATTCAGTGTTAGACCTAATATGTTCAATTTCACTTAAACTCATTAAATCTCAGCTATGTTTGACCCCATGTATGTAAAAGGACTACTATTTTCGACCTACCTCTGCCATTTACACCCCTACGTCGAGGGATGAATTGCGCAGTGGCCTAACCAGAAAGAAAAAACAAATCAGTGACTTGGAAGAGATGAGGTCTGTCTGAATGACCTTTGTACTCTTGTTCAAATTCCTCCTAGCAGGCTTGGAAAAAAACAAATAGCAGCCCTCTGCATACACCTGAGGAAATGAAAAGTGCAGTTAGTCAGAACAAAAATGTTGAGGTCTAGACTCATAAATAAGCTCCATGATCTATAGTTTACTGAATTGTGAGATTAGATTTTTCTGTCTTTATAATTATTTTCACAAATTATTCGGCAAAATAAGTTATTTCATTTCATTATAATGCTAAGCCTATTTTTGAAGGACCCTAAAATTCATTAGGCTTAGGGCAGTGGTTCCCAAAGTTGGGACAGGGGACCTTCAGGGGTCCTGAGCTTTCCAAGGGCCCCCCAGCAAAATGACGAATAGTTACATTATTATTACATATTAATATTTCATTCAATGAGCAAAGACAATGAGATAATGTATCAAGATGGCTCTGTTCGCAGGTTTCACTCTCCCCACTGTTACCACCCACCTACTGTAGAGTATTGTTATGTAATTCTGTACCAAGCCTTATCTAACAGCATATATCTTCTCAGATGGGGGTTCATCACGGGGTAAATCATATCAAATGGATAGGGGGCGTTGTGTAATGTCTAACTATACGGGGGTCCTTGAGAGGGAGAAGGTTTGGGAGCCCCTGGGGCAATTGGCTATACCCATATATACACTTCTCGCTGCGCGGGCACGCTGCCAGTTGTGCGCGCCCCGGTGACGAGCGCAGACTCTCATCGGTCGCGGCTATACGGAGTGATTCCCGCACAGCCACAGGAGTGTCGCACCCTTATTAGTGCAGTTTTCAACCTCGACAGCAGCAAATGTATCTGGAACAACGACCGGCCCGTGTCAGCCAGAGAGCCTGTCTATGAGGACATGTCTCTTGGTCGAGAGGCTCAGCGCCGTGCAGCCTAGAGAGAGCGGCGGGGTGTTGCACAGTTACAGGTAGGACATGCCAATAACTATCACGGAACTATACAGACCGGAGTGCCTCGACTGCTACTTTAAGGTAGACCCTTATAGCGCATGTTGAGGCGTTTGAAAGTTCTTTAATTGATCAGGAAATGAGCACTGAAGTTGGGGGGGAGGCTGAGTAAGGCTGGATCTGAAACCTCCAGCAGGACAAGGGGGTCCTTGAGGACTGGATTGAAGACCACTGATTGATGTATGTGCATCTGCTGCAGGAAGCTGAGTTTCCTATGTTGGTTAGAGGACTGCTAATATGTATTTAATGGCTTCTCAGGATAATGATTATGAAAGTTTTTCCACCTGGGAAATTCCTTATTATATACCTACTGTATAGGGGACTTAGATTGTGTCTGTGTCAGTTAATAGTGTACAAATAGCAAAAAATAAATTAAAAAAATGATCCTCTATATCATCACTTTAATATTCCTATAATATTTCTACAGGTTTGTGATATTTGTATGTTTTATTACCTCCGTCCAAGAGGTTAATGTGTGTCTGTGCTTCTGTCAGCAGGATTATGCAAAAACTACCAGCCCGATTAGCATGAAACTTGGTAGAATCCATACAATTTTGGAGTGGTTCCGAATCACGGGGCGGACCCACAAATTATTTTTCACTTATAGTTGTTATTCATACTTCCGACCACCAGAGGCGTGATGTAGCATCTAATGGTGCATCTGATTGTACTCGGAAATAGAGGCTGGAAATAAGGTCAACGGTAGTGGGCGGGACGCAAATAATAATAACAATAGGTCAGTTTGTATATGTAAATATGCAGTTCAAATATGAATAAACAATATTTTCTTGGTGTTAAAACTCCGTATGCTGTTTGTAAGACATGTATACACCACTGACTCGGGGATGGCAGATGTAAGGCAGATGGTGGCGGAAAGCAGCCGAAAATCACCTCTTTTGCAAAACGTAAAGATGTTTCAGTGGCCTTGTAGAAAATAAAGACCTAATAGGCTGAAATGGCGTATTTCCCGACAGATTGATCCTCTGATCCATGTCGGATAGAGGCTCAGGGGCGGAGGTCTGCACGCTCCGAGTGCCACTCTAGTTGTAGGATGTTTTTCGTAAGACCCTATATCCACATTAGTTTACCACAATCCTCCTATTTTTCCTCACAACTGATTTTCGTCTCTTTTTTAACATTTTAAATTTTGAGGCATTCCACTCACTGACAGTCAAGTTAGCATGCTCTCCTATAGTTCTCTATTGACGCTGGAGCATCAATCTATTGCAGAGGAGGGATTGTGCTAATACTAAGGCTTAGAAGGCTTATGTTGTCATAGGACAACAAAAGGAGACTAAATTACTGCCCACTGATTAATGTCCCCCTGGGGATCAATAAAATATCTATCTATCTATCTATCTATCTATCTATCTATCTATCTATCTATCTATCTATCTATCTATCTATCTATCTATCTATCTATCTATCTATCTATCTATCTATATATCTAT
>CABFOP010012190.1:19097-33951 GCA_900683385.1 Anoplogaster cornuta
CCATGTTGATATGACCAATATGTGGTCAGTTTATCCAAAACCTGTTTGATTCGCCATCAAAACAGGAAGTAGTAAAATCCGCCTCTTGCTTGATTTGATTGGCTGCCTGGGCCAAGTGTGACATTGACGAGCACTGCAACTCTGCGAATTGCCCTGAAAAGTTAAGAATATTTAAACTTTTATGCGTGTGTAAAAACTACTAGAAAAACGCAACGCGCGGCGCAAGAGAGGAGCCCACGCCAGGCGCACTGTACTGTACTGTATAGGAAAACAATGGTTTTGCTGGCGATGCGTCTCGGTGTGATCGGCCCCTCAGTGTGCAGTGTGATGATTTCTGTACAGTTTTGTCCACTGATGAACATTTTCCATTAGACCTGCCCTTCTAGTTTTGCCTATGCAACACAAAAATGGACACAATACACTAAATGTATTTTTTTTCTGTATTTCCTCCAAAACCTCAATTCTACCGGTATGTCTGAATTCTGTTTTTAAACCAAGACTCTGTTGATCACTTTATTTCTTTCTGCCAAGCATAAAATGCATAGCTTTTCTAAAGCAAAAAACACACACATATGTGCTGGTATGCACACAGGAGTGTGAATGCACACAAATGTACCCTATTCACCACAGACCACCACTTCCTGTTTGTTCCTGTGACTCATTTCTGATAAAGATTCTTATGAAGTGTCTGACAGTGTTGACAGCTACACATTGACTCTGAAAGACAGAATTAGAATAAACTTGAATGTTCATTTAGAGATATATACACACCTGGTAGCTTGAGTTAAACCTGAATATGATGAGTGCTCACAACAGGAGCTTTTGTATGATCACTGACCACTAGTGTGTATCATCAGCTAGCTGTGTATCACTTTGGTTGAATCTTGAGAGTACCTGTGGTGAAGCACTAGCTGGACTCTCATGCCTAAGAGAGTCAAACTGAAGTGCAGTCTTTTCTTTGGCCCTCCCACTGTAGTTGAACATAAAGTTTGTTTGCTTTTTGGGGGGTCTCAATTGCAACAACTCCCCACAAATCAGCCTATTCGCACTGCTACTACATTCACAACTCATTCCAAACTTCTTAATGGGACATCACAAGATTTTAATCACTGTGGCCAAATTGCTCCATATTGTATGGTCAAAGTCTAAAGTGAATGCCTCTCCGACTGTATTTATTTCCCTCTCCAGTTCCCCTCCTCCGCAGGAGAAACTCGTCTATCGTCTTTCACTCTGTTCAAGGTGTGGGCGGCTGGTTGGACCTCTCTGCTCCCCCCTCCCCCACCGCAGTCCCCGGCCAATCCCCAGCAGCCGCAGCACTCACCTGAATAGATTTGCATTCAGGGCCCATCCTGATCCCTGATTGGCCAGGTGCAAGCACTGTGCCCCAGGGCTCCCCTACCAATGGCGGCAGTGCTGCGTGACTCATAGGGAGAGGACAAGTTGCTTCACTACACTTCTCCTTTTTCAAACAGCAGCCATTACCTTGTCTTTTTTTTCTCCTCCTTTCCAGTTTTGTTTTATCTCTGTAAGAGGTGTGGGACCGGCCAGTGGTCCACACCTTTAGATAGCTCTGTCCCCTCTGTACTCTGGAGACACACCTTGGATTATTTCCCCTTTCGCCATTGTTGTCCTTTTTTTCTCTTCATTTTTATTGGTTACTGAGATCTTACACTTGTTCTATTGCTGTTATGGATCGTGACACCCGAATCCTGTTTCTTTGAGGTTAGTGATGAATTGTTCTCCTCATATTTGACCTATTTTGATGGCTTACGCCTCTGGAAACAAGTGGCTTCAAATGTGTTACTGTGGGTTTTCTACATTGTCTTCGTATTGATTTGCTTTAAGTCTATATATATTTATATCCCTATATCTCTTTTCTTGTAAGTGGACAGGCAGCTTTGAAACTTTAGGTCACCGTAATGTGCTCCTTTTGGCTATTTATCCTTGTAACATTTTGCATTGGACACTTGACGTATTTTCTTAACAACATACTTCAAGGTATGTTCTTAGACACATTTGAACAGGTCATAATGTAATTAAACGGAACTTTTCGTGAGTGAGTTCTTTTCAAACCAGTATTTATAATGCTATGACGTTATGAGCTTTTTAGGTCTTGAGTTTTCACCGAAACAGTGATATGTTGGAATGTACGTATCATTCACAATTTTCTTTAAATTCTATTGATGCCCATTGCATTGTGACATGACATGACATTTAGTGCGAAATCAAATAATTGCTTTGATAGTTCAAGTTTACATTTTGCGAAAACGATAACATTTGTTCAGAATGTTCTTCAGATGATATGTCTGATTGTTGATTTTGTCGTATGAATCGTTGCCTTATATGGTGCGTTGTAGCAAGGGAGGGAACAATGTTTTGCAAGCCCCCTGACCAAACCCACATGTGTTTTTCACAGTGTAGCAACACCAGTAATTATCTGTCATCTCAGTTATGGTTCATGATTGTTTGTCAATCTTAATTCCAATGTTACTGAAAAGGTTAAAGGCAGGTTAAATTCCTGCTTTGGCTTTGGCTTTGCTCTTGCTCATCTCCAGTCTTTTGTATGGAGTCAGACGTGCACTGTTTGACATTTCAAAATATCTTTGGTTCATCAGTGCAGAATGTTGCTTATCTTGTAATGTGGAGGACCAACAGGTTTTCATTTTAATTCACAAGATGAGGCTAAAGCACAGTATTTCACTGCCTCTAGATAGATAGATACTGTATATAGATAGCTAGATACTTTATTGATCCCTGGGGGGACATTCTAGGGTTGCAGCAGCATAACAGTATCAATGAATGCACAAAATACAAAAGGAAGGTACAAAATACAAAAAACAAAGGCCTAAAAAACTAAATACTAAAAAACAAATATATATATATAAATATGCAGAGTGAATGAATGGATGGTACATGCATCTACACTCCTTTTAGTTTACCTTCCCTAAAGTACCATATTTCCATTAAGGAGTTAAATTGTTGTGCCCAATGTTGTATCTGTTTCTAAAAGTTGCTCAGTACAGCAGAGATAAAAGCATACTTCCTGTTTCACCAGAAATTCACTCTGCAACAAACTTGTCCACACAAGAGACATTGTGCACATATCACTGAGCGAACAGTTTGGGCAATATCCATATTTCACACACAGATTTGATTTCATCTGTCTTAAAATGTTGCTGCAGTATACAACACAAAGCAGCACAGTTGGCCTAGAAAAATCCTCAACCAGTCCTACCTTTTTCATCCAGTTTCGGGTTGACAGTTCCATCTAGTTATATGCAAAATGCCTAAGCTAGTTGATGGTTTCATCAGATTGGCATTCAGAATTGATTTTGTTGATGTAATGTATGACGTAATTCACAAGTGAGGCCTAAAACGGGCAATTGGGAACAGATTGCTGGACATACTAAGTGATTAACTGCATGCTTTAGGCCAAATTATTGGGCCATTATTATGTTTGGATCAATTGGACTGGCATTGGAAATTTGTTTTCTGCATTTGTGTTCTACACCTGCAGTTTTGTCAGCACAAGTTCATTGGTGAATAGCTCTGTTGTGTCTAATAGGTATGAGTTTGCATTTGACCTAGCTTTCTAATCATACTGGGTGCCCACCCTGATTTGGATTGTAAATGAGGCCCTGGTGCCTCAGAGGTTTGAGCTTTAGCCATGAGATCAGCTCCCTGGGAGCACACAGCGATGGGATGAACACAGTGGTACTGTATATGTAAGGGGCTGTATAGTGGGGCTTTGTGTTTGTCATGCAGAGGACATAGAGGCTGATGAGGAAAGGGAGGCTGGACAATAGTGTCAGGTTGGCTCCTCTTTCAATACAAAGTCAACAAGTCTTAGCCTGTAATTAGATCATTAGGCCTGGCCAAGATGACGGAGGAGTTGCAAGAGTAGGACAAGAGGAGGAGGTGGGGTGGAGTTTATCAGCACAATCCTAGCATGCCAACATTTGAAAAAAATAGAGGATTTGGTCTGTTTAGTTTTTATTTTACAAGCCCATGCCTGGAATAGAATAAACACAGAGCTAAGTAGGTTTTGACAAAGTCAGATGCAAACTGTTTTAACAAAGGATAAAGTAGTCTTTATTTATTTACTGACAAATCATATCTGGCAACAAAAATGAAAACATAATTGTACAGCCTAGATGTTGTATTGATAGAAATCCAGTGGCATATACAATGCATAAGCCCTATCCAGCCCTGTTTGGTCTTAAGGTGGAAACCTGGTGGAGACCTAATCGTAATGTCCACCCAATTGCAGTTATATTTACAGTAGTTATAACTGATGTTGATAAGAACATTGTGAAGCATGTTTGCTTGTCACATTATCCCTTGGGGGATTTCTGTGTGGACAGGCTTGCTTGAAATATTGGTTTGTTAATTGTAGGATTGTGACCCCCACAATACTTTTGTCATTTGGGTGTAATTCTACTACACCTCTGGTTTTAAACTCACCTACCTGAATGAGGGGGATGCAGAAAACCAGTGGACTTTGATGAAATAAATAGCCACATATTGCTTAAAGTCAGCTCACAGTCATCAACTTTTAATGAACCTCTGAGACATTTTTAACATGAGAAATCCTATGAAAGAAATTGTCTCCCATTGCTCACATTTTGTCACATTCATTGGTCATGTCAGAGTCTGATGTTTTGCTTGGCTGGTCATTTTATGTTGTTCAAGGATGGTTTTCCATGTTTCCACATCAGTCTCCATTTATTTATTCATAGCAATTTCCATTTCCTTAACAAGTCTCCATTTCGGGAGTGGACTGAGGCCTAAAGGTTAGAAGTAGGCAGTCACTAGAACTTTGACAGTTTGAATCCCATGACCAGCTGGGGAAATTTGGGTGGGGAAAGTGAATGCGTAACATTCTCCTCTGCATCAGCTACTAATGTCAAGATGCCACTGAGCAAGGCACAGAACTCCAACGGCGCCAGTGGAGCTAGGGTTCAGTGGCCTGTAGTCAAAGGCTTGGTTATACTGGGCAGGTCCCAGGTTTATGTGTACCTATTTGAAAGTATGGCAGGGCAGTGCTTAGATAGAGAATGCATGTTCAGCAAACCCTCCCTTGTTAAATAAAGGTAAAAAATAGATTGAGCAACTCTCTCCCAATGTTGCAACTGTCTCGTATACGGAACATGCTGCGACTGGCAACCCATCGTTCTGAGGTACATGTAGAACCAGAGCTGTGAGTCTGAACCCAGAAGCCAGACAGAACAATTTCAGCTCACAATCCGCCAAATTACAGTTACAATTACAGTTGCTACTGCACGTTATCAAGAAAGATTACATTCCAAAATTTGAAATGGTTGGCTTAGGACTTAGTCTAGTGAAGAGTTACAGTAAAAAGTGAATGCACCCTATTTCATAGAGCCACAAAGTTGCAAATATGTCTTTTTACCAAGACTCATCAGCACATTAGAGCTAATTTATCGCATTAAAACCTTCAACTGCCTTAAACAGACCGGAATCTCTGGGAGATTTATGCCCCTTTTTTATCACAGGAGTGGGCAGGTGTACTCAACTCACATCCCCCCCCAGGCGGAAATGACTGGAAGACAAGAGCGTCATGTTCTGAGTAAGAGCGAGAGAGAGATAGAGAGAGAGAGAGGTGTTATAAGGAAAATCAGGTCACACCTTTTGATAACACTCCTGGTTATGCAACATATCATGTGGGTCAGGACAAGGGGACACTGAGAAAAATGCTTTACATGTATTCAAAATAGTAAGGTCCAGTTAAAACATAATGTATCATGTTGAAGTTACTAGAAAAGCAGATGCAGTGCTCCCCAAATATTTTTAAAATAAAAAGCTAGCTTTACTAGTTCCTATGCAGATCATGGTTCTGGTGATTCGAGGACGGCTAACAGATGGTGAAACTTCTAGCCAGATTCATAGGATCATTTTTTTGTTTTGTTTTTTAAGACTGGCTTTTGCAACATACTGCAAACCTCACTAAGCGCATTGCATTTTTAGATCAAGTATTCTACTTCCTATCGAAACCTTGATGCTTCACGTATCTTGATCAAAGTTTATCTGTCGTAGGGAAGTTACACACCCTGCCTGTGTGAGTGGAGGCAGGTTTCAGGTTTATTTCGCGCCAGATAAAACCAGTATGCAAAACCTCATAAACCTTCCAATATAGACTACTGTTGGGCTCTTCTGACCATATTTGAACCATCATTTCTAACCTTCCGGTAATTTGTAAATCTGGGGCTAGAACGCGGTACATGTATGTCTGCTCCAGCTCCAGCTATCGTCTCTTAGCACCATACAATCCTGTGGCCTAAAAACAAACTGACAGCAGCATGTTTTTCTTTCCAGTTATATTGGTTCCACCCTGCATGAGGTAACAAAAAAATAGGGTCCCAACTGTAGGACACATTGAATTAATAAAGCTGGTTTCTGATGCAGACTCCCTCATACTGGTCATTTAAATATTATGTTGGCACCAGTGCAGTGCCATTTGTTGAAATGAGGCATTTTGACCCAGGCACAGAGGGAAACAGATTCTCCACATGGTTTTCGGAGGGTTTTGTCCCAGACACCCAATGGTGTCTGTGTCTGGAAGAGGCTTCAGCATGGAAAACTGGCCATGCCCATAATGACTCCAGCACTGAGACTTAACTGATCTGTTGAACTCCTGTCTGAGTGGAAAGGTCTTAGTTATGGAGACCAGAGTTGTCTCTTTTTCCTTCATGCTTTGCGTATGTATTAGGCCTATTCAAATTTTATTTCCCCCCCCTCATCACCTTCTCCTCCATGCTCTTGAAATAGTTGATGACCACAGAATGAAAGGACTGGGTAAGACGCAGGCATTCAATGTAGCTCAAAATGAACCTCAAAGGATCAGACATACAAGAGAGATGCTTACATTAAGAAAGAGTTCTTACACGTGGTCAGTGTTACACACACGAGGTGTGAAATTCAGTTGGCTGAACCACAGGTTTGACACAATGAGCAACACTAAACACAGACAGCTTTATTTTTATGATGAAAGGAAACGTCCTGTTCAGTGTAGAAAAAATTGTCAAAATTGTCTTGCGCCACTAGAAAACAAGGCTCATGTTATTTGTCTTTTTTATATATATATTTTTCTATCTCAAATTTTAGATAGAAACACAACAATTGGACAATATAAAAATGTATATTTCTGAGAAAGATGAACTAATTTCTGCCAATATTAACTCCTCAACATTTTGGAAACCACACTGCTAAGGTTTAAGGTTCAATATCAATGCAGTAAAAAACCAAGGCAACAGTAAACACGTCATGCGCCACAAATGATGCAGTCCTTCTCTGAGCCAATCAGTAGCCTTGTTTTGGCCTGTTGTTGTAGCGCCCTAATCAGTGTTTTGAAAATGCAGGAATGGTGGTGCAGCAGTATGGTGCATCATCTCATCATCATCATCATCAATCAGTGGATCACTGGATGCAGTGGTGAGATGCATCATTCCCCTGAAGTCTAATCAGTGGATATTACCTGTGCATGTCACATGAGCGAATGAATGAACGATGTAGCACGTTTACTGAGCCAGATTCAAACCTAGCTCGCGGTTATGTGGCACGCGTCTTAGACCACTGAGCCACCAGGACGCCCCCGATGTACCGAAAGTTTGTGTGCACAAGTTCCCCTGAGATCCACCCACTTGTGCTCTGCAACTAATAATAAATAACACATTAATCATTTCATTTTTCAATAAACCACTAATTCATTAGAAATAGCCACAGATGTCACACAATACATAAACATACACATACATATTTCTTTTTTGAAGACCTATGTAGGACACTGATGGACACACACACACACACACACACAGTGACAATTTATTTTCTTTGGAAAGTTGCCTTTCAAGCAAAACCCCAATGGAAAGTGAAAGCGAACTTGTAACTCTTACTCACCTTTTAGCTTAATAACTGTCTCTGCAGGAGTGCTTCTCATTAGTGCAGCTCCATTCACACCAAAACAGTCATTTCACTTTCCTCTTAGCCGTAAATTGTTAAGTGGAGTGCCAGAGCTCACGTTACTCTGAACATGACTGGTAGTATCCTTATTGATCTATCTTTAACTTTATTATTATTAGTAGTAGTAGTATTAGTAGTAGTAGTACAATTGCATCCTCCATTTCCTCAAAGAGAGTCAGAAAGTCCACGCTAGTACAATAACGCTTTAACATCTATACATTTCAGCAATGTCAGCCACCCCGAAACAGCCGTTTACTACATACATACTCCTATTATTTGCAAAATAATAGGAGTATGTATGTACTTGTCAGGCCTGGTCTGAAATATAGCCTTTGCTATTATGATTGAGGCCCACCTGCTCTGTCCTGCTCATATCAGAGTCCTACTTTACAAGCCCTCTCCCTCTACTTGTTCCTAAGCAACAGCCACTCCTTGTTTACCTATGCGTTTTTTTGCATTGTGATTCTCATCAGGACAACACAAGGAAGTGCTTCTCGGGCCTCTCTTATTCAAAGTAGCATTCGGTTACGGTTACCTTGTGCACTAGCATGCCAGTGGTGGATGTATACTCCATAGCATGAGATTTCTGAAATAATGTTTTTTTTGAGGGGGTTTGTACATGTACTGCTAGTTTCTCTAAACTTACTATGTAGAATTCAACATCCTTCCAGATCAAATAAACAATAACATCATGTTAATGTTTTTCTTTATACAAGCAGACTTACCGTAGCCTGTCCATCTCTTCGACCAGGTAGTTTATTATCTTCATCTCTTGCACTAATGCTGCACCTTCCCGCTTGACTATCATAAACAAACGACCCATTTCATAAAGCCTTCTCAAATATTTACCTGCAGAGGCTGCCCTTCTCCCTTCTGCACAGCCTTAAACAATACCTCCAATAGGTGAAATTAACATTTGAATAAGGTTTGTTGCTGCTGCTAATGAAATGTCTATTGCTAAGTCACTTTTATATTAGTATGTGTGTACTCATCCTAACTTTGACCCTCTTACTGGTGTAGTACAGTTCATACATACAGAAAATCAAGATGACAAGGGGACTAAGTTCAGTCATATAGGCTAAAAGTCCCTATGTGAGATGTGCACCATACGTCATTAAATGCAGTGCCTCGACACTCCTGTCTTGTGATCCAGGAGAAACATTGGTCAGTGATACTTAATACCCCACTAACCTTGAAGGGGCTCAGCTCTCAGTGGTGAGAGTGGTCCTATCTATGAGGCTTTAGGGGGGATCAGGTGGGAAGAGCTGAGTTAATGATTATTAGTTGGTAATCCAAATCTTGATCTTCAGAAATCTTAAAAAACAACTTTGCAAAGGAACTTGTTTCACTGTATTTTTAGCTTCTCCAGCAGAGGAAACTCAGCATCAAATTGCCTCTATTCCATATTTGAAAGTCCATTTAAGGAGCACTTGACAAGACAGAGAAACGTGAAATAGATGATTTCATCTCCTCTTGAACCTGTAGGTGTGTTGTCTGTTGCATATTGCTGCATGCCTGACTGTGGGTGGACACATCAGAATGCTTGTGTCCAGACCTGTTTGGTATGCAGCCTTCTCTGGAACAGCCATGACCCCATTCCCAGCCTCGGCTTACACATGGAACCCTGACATTTTAGGGCATATACCTACAGTAGTATGCTATAACATTTCCTCCTGCATTGCAAGGGTGGTGCAAAAAAGTATCTTGACAACGTAATATGTAATATGTATAAGCTCCACGTAGAATTTCCCTAATGAGATAATTGGTTCTTAGAGGGGAAGTTTGATAAATTTGTTCGTTTAAGTTATCATTTGTAATGTTCATAGTATTGTTTTAGCACAGCAGGTTATATGTGTATTGGTTGGCCTTGTTTTTTATCTAAGATTGGTTGAGTGAGTATATCCTGCTTGTGTGTTATGCCGGTATTTTCTGGGCACTGTTCCCTGTTACCCTGTGCTGTGACATGTCAGTATTGGTATGAATATAAACACAACAGAGATGGGTGTGTGAGTAAGGTAGCAGGAGTAGTGCTATTTCACAACAAGGTATTTGTAGCACGGTGCAAAAAGCACATTTGGACTTTTTGCACTTTTTAACTGTACTGTTTTTCTTCTTTACATGATGATTGTTTCTGTGGAAAAAATGGAGAGGATTTTTGCTTTTCCAGTCGAGTCATGCATCAAATTGTTCCCGCACGGCAGCCAAAACAACTGCACCGTCAAAATGGAGCATTTCAAATATGTCGGCGAGAAAGGAATCAGTAGGGCAGTGTGAGGCAACTAACACACATGCAAGCTTTTTTTTTTTTACCCTTGACTTTCATCTGTGTTTGTTTTAATTTGAAGTCATTGTCATATCGAAATGCAGAGTGAAAAGGTCGACACGAACCACAAGAGAAGTTGTAGGGAGGAAGAATGAACTACACAGACAGGCTAATGCTATAGAGCCCATCAAACATACCATTGCAGACATGAACTCTGTGATCTGGACTATCTATGGACAGGCCATTGCATTCAGTGTCACTGGCAGGGTTCGGCAATAAGAATTGCCTGATGGCCTCTAGCCAGTAAGATGTTGATTTGCACCAGTTGATTGGTCAGTCAGTGGCCCATTTGGTATTAGATTAGATTCAACTTTATTGTCATTGCACAAAGTACAAGTACTGGGACAACGAAATGCAGTATGTGTGATGTGATGTGTTTGTAATGCAATAATACGCAATAAAAGAATCTTAATCTTAATTGGGCCAGTGTCCCCCCCAAAAACGTTCTGGTTTGACTATTTCTCACCTGGTGATAAGCCTGTTATCTACTCTTCTCCCTATTGTGCTTTTTCTGGCCAATCAGATTGGAAGCCATTGTTGGAGAGAGGGGGATGTGTGGAGTGGACATACAGTAGTGGTGGTGTTAACTGTAAATTACGAAGCAAAAATGAAAGCCTGTTTCTTTAGTTGTGGTAGCAACAGTTTCATTGGGCTGAAAATGATGAATCGGTGCTGTACCAGGTGTATCAGCCATTTCAGAGTAAGAGTAAATAATTAGAACGTCTCAGAAACAGAAAATGTCCAAGTGCACAAACCCCATTCTCCAAGCCCATGTGGCCTGTAACAGTGCTTATCTCTAGCATACATAGACCAAATTTCAAACTAAGTGTAATATGTGGATCCAACAAACCCAATAACTAGCATTGCATAATACAGCTTTGTTGCCTTGTATATTAGAATTTGCATGTTTGGTCCATATATCACTCTCATTTTGAAGTTACTAGAGAAAGTGGTTATTGACATTTTTACCTGATCTACCAGTGAAAATATACTAGGCAAGAAGAACTCTGACACACTGGTCCAACTGGATGTGGGAAAACGTGTAACATTGAACCTGCACTGGGAGATCAGGCTTCAGATTATCCTCATTAACCTCACTGTTCTTAAACTATGTTGGATAGAGGGGCAGTGGTAAAAAGACTGGATGCACGTTATTTCTCCTTACCACCACCTGCATATTTATAATCTTGGTCTAGAGGTTATGGACAAGTATCCCAGATAACCTTAATGTCTTGTTAAAAGTTAAAGTAGCATAATGGACTATAGCTTGTCAAATATGTGAGGGCACAGATCTCTTTTCTTTTCTTTGCTGCAATTTCCTGTCCTGTTTTCACAACTTCGATGGTTTGTCCCACAAATGGCATGTTGCCACATAACAGCAATAGACTACTGGGGGTCGTTTTGACAAATGAGATGCATCTGTGAGTTGAGACATGTTTCTCTGTGACAAAACAGAGCCCATACGCATCTGGTAAGGTAGTGATAATATAGTCAATAGGCTAAAGATGGATTTTAGTTTGATAAGATGCAACAGTGTATATGAATATCCAGGCTTATCATTTGTTCATATTGACTTAAACAGTTAATGCAACAGATCACAATGTTCTACACTCTAATGCATGTTTTATTTACTTTAGGCAGTTTCTGTCCTGAAAATTACCAGTGGCTTATAAAATGTTTGAGGGTGTTCTATTTGCATGTACAGTAAATTAGTGTATATTTACTTCAGTTGAGAAAAAAGGGCCTTCTCTCACACAATGCTCCAAGTGAGCAGTGTGTGAGTTGTTGTAGTTTCTTCTGAGAACTTGTGTAAAACCAGAGGTGGGTGTGGGCCGTGGTTCTTTCAGGAGTAGTGCTGTTGTTTGTGTTTGTATCTATTGTGTCAGCATTGTGGGGAAGTCTGCAAATGGCAGACTGGGTATTACTTGCAAATGTCATGAGGTGTGAGGATGCCTCATGATGTCTCCCTTGCAGATCATATTTGAGATTAATATCAGTTGGCCTCTTGTACTTATGTTTCATTGCAAAACCATTTCCCTGCATTGTGTACTTAAAATATTTGAGACTGTGATTTTTAAGTGCTAATCAAATGTTTTCAGGGGGCTGTCCAACTAAAGGACTATGCACTTGTTTCTCAATTTGTCTAACTTAATCATTATCGAACTAACAGTCCCGTCACAATGCAATAATATTTAATGTCATTTGGAGCTATAATTGCAGTTATTATAATGTTTTTTATGTAGAAGGTGCTACATGTGAAGTGTCACAGAGTGATATCTAAGACAGCAATGGCATGTTGTGTGAGAAGGAAAGAGGGGGAGTTGAGAGAACTTTCCACTCTTACACTGAGAAAGAAATTTTCGTCTGAATGTGGTTTAACAGACAGGAAGCAGCAGAAAGCCACTGCTCAGTGATGCTTTTCCTGTGAGAAGTTTCACAGGTCAGTTTGTGGGTGTTTGTTTCTACTCGTTTCTCAAATGCATCGCTTCTTTTTCTGGCTATCATCACTTCTTCTGGCCGCCCCCCGTGCAAGCAGGCCTGATATGCTCCGCTGTGATAAAGAGCATCTTAAAAGTGGATAAAGACATACAACAGCCAATGATGTATCAGAACGAAACATGTTACATAATCAAAGGGATCCCTGAGCAAAAGGGAACTGGAAACTGGTCTCTGGGGACATTTCTGGGCTTTCGTCATTGAGGATGTTGCAGCCTCTCCTGCTCCAGACCATTGCTAACATCGCTATCAGAGCTATCAGTTCGCACAAGCAACCCCTGTCACAGGAAGGCACAGGTCCTTCTTCCCAGAGAGCCTCGGGCTGGGCTGGAGTGGAAAAGTACAAGGCTCGCGAGAGATGAGATTAAATTCCATTCTCCTTCTGAAAGCCTGTGCTTGAAAGTGACGTTTCTCTCTCCCAGTCTCCGCTCGGCTCCGGCATGGCAGAGCCGGTGCCTGCTAGCGCAACAGACAGACGTCAATGTTGGCTCAGAAGTAGTAGTGTTCTGTTGTCTGTCTTTTTTTTTTGATGCCTTGTAGTCCCCACACCGCACCACTGCAGCTGCATGCTATTAGAAGGTGTCTATGGGTGCACCTCTTGCCAGTACGTCTCCACATGCATGGTACGGTTTCAAGATTGCACTCATGGCAGCACTTTACTCCCTCTAAATAAAATTGAGCTGGAGTTTGAAACATGGTGAGACATGCCACGTTGTGCAACATCGGGTGGTGAGTAGAACTTAGACTGCACAGAAAATCTAGACTACGTAGGCAGTTTTTATGTTACAGTACATAGACATAGTGTTGACGCATATTTTGTGGCGGTAGTGAAAACCACCCCTGTGTGTGCTCTTTGTCTGGCGTCGAAGAAGCAGCTCCTTAATTACTGTCCTCCTACTCTGTTGAATTAGCAAACACCTCCCAGAACGGTGACCTTTGCTGCATTGTATAATTCATAATCAACAGTTTGCCTGCAGATTCTGTGTTCAAATACAGGGCATTCTTGCAAATGAAGTTTGAGTATATGTTGTCAATATGTTGAGAATATTTTAATTTAGCTTTGTTGAATTGAGCTGTGGTTTATCTCATTCATAAAGGTGTGTCTTGGTACTGGAGATGCTATCCTTATGTATCGTTGTGCAGTTTGACCCTAAGCGCTAAAATATGCCCAAAAGGGATTTACTGTCCAGAAATGATGACCAGGATCCTCTGATGCCCATGTGGCCTATCACTGAGCTCCAGGACTTTACTCAAACCTCATATCTCTGAGTCATTTCCTTTACAGGAACCCAGAGGATCTTGCAAAAACAGCACTACTCTGCTGACACCATTCAATAACGATGTAAAAGATGTGTTGATTTAGGCCTTTTCTGCCAACTTGCAGACTCCTCTTGCTGTACAGTTGAATTTGGTTAACCATTATAGCTTACAGTTTCTTTCTCTTGGTGCTGAGGCTCCATTCACATAAGTGTGTATCCTTCCGCACTGTGTGATGAATGGCAAATTCACTATCTACTGTCAGCTTTCTAACCTTTGCTGCTGTTTAGATGCAGAGTAGACTCGTTTGCAGTGTTAAAGGTTTTATCTGCTCTGTTTCCGCGTCGGGAAAAACCAAGCGTGCTCTGAAATGCCAGGAATACCAATCATTCTCCTTGCCTGGCAGGAGAGACCTCCTCACTCCTCCCTGCTCCTCCACTTTTTTTTTTCTCTTCTCTTTTTCCAAAGGGCTCATCAGGTCAGAGCTATTCTAAGATCCTCTCTCTCTCGCCCCCAAAACGCTGACGGCGCTGCAGCCATGATCTCACTCGTTCGAAACAGAGCGAGCAAGAGTGTTTCGAGCGAGCGCCGCCCCTCCATAAGTTCTGTGACAGCCATATCACAACTGCCCCCCTGCCAGCACACTGTTTTGCAATCATCTCTCCACTTTTGTAACCTCAGCTGAAAATGGCAGATAAGCAGATCCTGCCCTGGTCCTCCTCTCGATTGTTTGCTCTCTCGCCACATGCTGGGTGACTCATTGCGTAGTCATTCAATTGACTTAAATTACCTCCTTTC
>CABFOP010012202.1:0-12026 GCA_900683385.1 Anoplogaster cornuta
AAAGACACAGTAACTGTATCTGTAACAGCTTCTTCCATGTTCAGCACTGAGAAACCAGAGACTGAAACAGCTGCTGTTGTAACCTCTGCTGTTGCTGCATCTTCTTCTTCATTCAGCTCTAAAGAACCAACAGAAAGGACAAGCACAGTAAAGCCCCCAGTCACTTCAGAGGCAAGTACTGTACTCGGCTCTACAGATGAAGATGGCTCAGGTGATGAAAGAACTGAACTATCTACTAAAGAGACAGGAACTACCACATCCTCATCTTTATTTACAACTGAGAAGCCAACAGCACTATCACCTGACGATACAGCAAGTATTGTCACAGGTCAGACGAAAAAGCCCTCAATCACTCCTATTATTGTCAAGAAAGAGGAAAGTTCTGTTCTCACTCCCACAGATGAAGTTGGGTCAGGTGACGAAACCGCTGATATGTTCACTCAGACGTCTTCTGTCACAGCTATATCATCTTTGTCCAGCACTGAGAACTCAACAGCAATCTCACCTGAATCAGCAGAAACTGATTTGACAGAACAGACACTGCTACCATCACACTTAGAAGAGCCATCAGTTTCTCCAGTTTCTGATTTGACAGAGACAAGCTCTATAACCCTGTCTCCAAGTTTAGCCTCTGTAATATCATCCACCACTCCAGATATTGAGTTCCTGGATTATGGTATTGGCAAACAGCCATCAATGGTAGAATCTATCCCCTCCCTCGTTGGAACAACCATAAAACCTGAAACAATGTCACAGTTCACTACCACAGATATAGAGAGTTCTGGTGACCATTCATTTGATTTCACTGGAGAGTCACTAATAGTAGCAACCACAATCTCTTCGATGTCCCACACTGAGACACCAGCTGTGACAGTATCACCTAAAACTGTAACAACTGATACTTCGAAGGCAGCTGTTACTGCTGCTTCCTCACTCTACAGTACTGAGACACCAACATCAGTGCCATCTGAAACACAAGAGAGTGTTGCCCAAAGTCAGACAGACAAAACATCAGTCACACCAGAGGAGAGTGCTAGTTCTATTCTCTCAAAAACAGATGAAGATGGCTTGGGGGAACAAACATCTGCTATATCCACTAAAGACACTGTAACTGTAACTGCAACAGCTTCTTCCATGTTCAGCACTGAGAAACCAGAAACTGAAGCAGTTGCTGTTGTAACCTCTGGTGTGCGTAAAACATCAACAACTGCTGCTCCTCTCTCCCAATTCCAAACCACCTTAAAGATGGCTTTGCCAGGGACCACTACTATATCACCTTTGCAGTCAACATCAGATGTTGCAATCACACAGAAGACTCAAATGCTGTTTAGCACAATAAAACCTTCAGCCATCCCGCTCATTGATGAATTCGATGAAAGTTCTGTTATCACTTCTATTGAAGAAGAGCGCTCAACTGGTCAAACTACTGAAATATTAACAGAAGAATCTTCCTCTCCTCTGTTGATGCCAACCACAGACCAAACAGTGGGGCAAGGCAGCTACTCAGCTGTAGTGATTGGCAGCTCACAGGTAACAACCACAGAGAGAATGACTCCTGGCACTATCAAACACACAATTCCTATTATTGATGAGACAGAGGCAGAGTTTTTCACAGATCAAACCCCTGATGTCTCCAGTAAAGATTCTGACAATTCCCCAACCACTGTCTCCTCAATGTACAGCACAGAGAAACCAGCATTAACAACCATATCACATGGCACTGGAACAAGTGTTAGTTCAAAATCTACTGTTACACCAGCTTCTTCTCTCTACAGTACTGAGAAGCCAACTGCATTGTCACCTGACACAGAAACGAGCAAAGAAATTCACTCAGCAATATTCACTGATGAAGAGGGTTCAGGTGCCCAAACCTCTGATGTGTTCACTAAAGACTCTGTAAGTGCTACAGCTTCTTCTATCTTCAGTACCACAACATCAACAGTAATGGCTCCAGAAACAACAGAAAGCACTGCAACAGAGAAAAAGTCAGTTACTCCTGAAACAGACCCTACTCTCTCACACACAGAGAAAGTAATTTCAGAAGACAAGACCTCTGCCACATTCACTCAAACCTCCACTGTGACTGCTTCTTCTGGACCAGCTGAAATCCCATCCACAGAAAAGCCCTCAGTCACTTCATTGGAAAGCTCTGTATTCACCTCTACAGATGGACAAAGTTCAGGTGACCAAACAACTGATGCATCCTCTAAAGAGACTGTAAGTACCCCAGCATCCTTACTGTATAGTACTGAGAAGCGAACAGTCATATCAGCTGAAGAAACTGAGAGTGCTGTCACAGAAAATCCCTCTGTCACTCCTATTTCTGACGAGACAAGTTCTGTTCTCACTCCTACAGAGGAGGAAAGTTCAGGAGATCCATCTACCACTATGACCTCTCTTTATAGCACAGAGAAACCAAGAATTCTGTCATCTGAGCTGGTGAAGAGTGTTACTTCCACAGCTACATCTCTATTCAGCACTGAGGCACCAGAGCATATCATATACACAACAATATCACAAGAAACAACCTCAGCTGGGTCAGACATTATTGCTACTACTACACCAACCTCTTTGTATAGCACAAACAAAGCAACACATATGACCAGCATCACAGAGGAAGACAGTTCTGGTGATCAGCCCCCCAGTGTGCTCACTGAAGCATCTTCCATTGTCACCATGACCACAGTTCAACCTCTGTCACAAAGCACAGAGAAATATATCAAAATTTCAACACCCATTGTTATGGAAGGCTCAGGGGTCACAACCATAGAGGATGACGAAGAGTTGAGAGTCCCAGATGGGTCTCAAACAGAGGCACCAGTAGAGACATCCAGCAAATTGCAGGACCAGTTCACTTTGGCCACAGATGAAAGTGAGATAGTTGAGACTGAGAGCACATCTCAGACTTCAAGTGTTGAATCTTCAACCCAATCATCACCACAGTTCATCACAGAGGAATCTATATCTGTTACCCAATTTACAGTCTCCACCAGTACAGTTGACACAGTGGAGGCAATTATGGCATCAGTGTCTGAGTCAGGAAGTGGTGATTTTACAGAATCAGAGAGCACAGTAGCTGACACATCTGTTGCTACAACATCCCCTCTGCCTACAGTTACACCTTCAACACCAACAGGAGTAACTGATGTAACCAAAGGAGCCGAAGAAACCGATAAACCCACAGCTGCTCTCCCAGATGATGAGAGCTTAGGTGAGCGGACACCAGCTATGGTCACTGTAACTACCGGCACTGTAACTACAGATGAAACTCCCTTAGAAACACCCATAGCAGCTGAGCAGCCATCTGTGGAACACACAATCTCAACGTCATCCACGTTAAGACCATTATTCACATCTACATTTTCTGATGAAGAGACTTTGAGTGATCAGACTAATGCATACACTAAAGGATTTACAACCCTCACAACAGGTCCCTATGCACTTGCAACCTCTCAACCCATGCAGATGCACAGTGTTTCTCCTTCTGAACAAGTCCGTGTGTTCACCACACAGGAAACGTCTACTTACATTGACATGGAAAGTTCTGGCGGGTCACCTGTAGAGGATGACCTGGAGACAACTCCTGATGGGTCTGGTGAAGAGCTTCTAGTGGAGACTACTACAAAACCCCAGGTTGAATTTACTGTAGCCACAGATGAAACTGAGATAGATGAGACTGAGGGCACATCTGAAGTGTCTTCTATTCAGTCAAGCACACAGTTCACCAAAGAATTTGTGTCATCAACCCAGTCTCCGCGCATGACAAGCACTGAGAGTTCCACAGCCACCTTCACTGAGCAGGGCAGTGGGGACCTTACAGAGGGGTCCACGTTTGAGGATGAGGCTTCAGGTGATGAATTTTCAGATTTGTCCACAAAAGATGACATTTCAAAGAGTAGTTTTACTTCAACCTCTTCCCCCTTTAGCACAGAGCAACCAAAAATGACAACAGTGGAGTCACATGAAAATGGATTAACTGATATTTCAAAATCTGCAGATTCTTCTTTCTACAGCACTGAGAAACCAACACCTGTGCATTTAATAACAACAGTGCATGCTGTCACATCTGATCCCTCAGACTACACATCTGCATCTGCAACTGATACATCTACATCAAGTCCTGCCATTACTTTGATAGAGGAGGAGAGTTCAGGTCACCAAACCCCAGAGATGTTCACCTCAAAATCATCAGTGATGGACAGTGTCACATTTGGAGAAGCAACAGGTGAAACCGAATCTTTTGTTTCAGTCACACCAGGTTCCAGTGAGCAGGCTACCTCACAGGAAGTGCAAAGCATCGAAGACACAGAAATCCCTTCTGAAGTGACAGAGCCTCTGGTTTCAAGCACTGGGGAAGATGAAATTACTGTAGTTGAGCCCACAACTCAATCTTCCCATACAACTATGTCACCCCATACAATTGTACATTCAGTCAGTGATCACACTCCAAGTGACTACACCACAGTAAGATCCAGCAGTGACCCCACACAAGATGGATTAATATCTATGTCCTCTCCTATTCCCTCTATTGTTTACCATGGTTTTACAGACCAGCAGGTTATGATCATTAGCCCTACAAGTAGCCAAGCCAAGATTGACCTAACTGAGCAAACCCCTACCATGGTCCTGCATGGGACCAAACCATCAACCAGCATGACCACAATATTCACTGAGGACACAAATGATGAACTGTTTTCTACAGTCACAGACAGTATGAGGGAAGGCAGCTCCACTGCTGAGCTTATTACCAAAGATGATACTATCATTGATGCAGATACTATTTCCATGGTTCCCTCTTCTCCATTTTACCCAACCATCCACACAGAGGAAGCAGGAGGTGTCACGGCAACTACAATGACAGCAAAGTTTGAGGTGACAGAGGAACCAGAGGGTTCTGGGATTGATCGTGTCACCTCTTTCACAACATCAGCCACTGTTTCATCATCAGAATCAACATCTTCTGAATATTCACCTCCCAGTTCAAAAACAACTAGCAGTTCTAAACCATCACCTTTGGAAAGTGTCTCTAGCTCTGAGGAAAGCTATACATTTACCACACCCCTAACAGTTCTCTCTGTCGAGACTCATACCAAACCAACTTCCCAGCTGGTGGAGGATTCGACAGATGATGATGACATGACTGATGATGTCACTGAGTCTGTCACAGAGATTGCTGCCTCTTCATCTATGCCTTCTCAAGCCTTAACTGAATCAGCAAGCATAACCTCACATACTCCAGTATCCAGTGAGGAGTATATGGTCAGCACAGATGAAAAAGATATAATAACACCATCCATTTCCACACAAGCCACCATACAGTCAGTCACAGTCACACCACACACACCAGTGTCCACTGAACCTGGCAAGGTGAAACCAAGCAGCGCAGTATCTATTGATGAATCATCAGGTGATGATGACTCTGATGAAGGCTCTGCAGTGGAAACTTACACCACAGACACAATATCAGTATCCTCTGTGAATGGTAAGAAGACCGAAGGTGATATGGTGAAATCTACCACTTCTCTGGCTGTGGAGAGCCCAGACACAGATAGCACTGATCGAATGCCTGATATGTTCACCAAAGAGCCAGTTTTGTCTTCATTCAGCCCAACCAAAGAAGATGAACTGCCACAAACAACTAAAGTGTCTTCTATGTTTAGCACTGAGAAGCCAGGACACACTAGGACAACAATGCTACATGAAACAGCAACAACAGCACCTGAAAAACTGGTGACATCTGCAGCATCATCGCTGTTCAGCACTGAGAAACCAAGTGTTGCCTCTGTCTCAGATTATACTGACGAGGAGATCTCAGGTGACCAAACCCATGGTATGTTCACTGAACACATAGATGCAACAGTTAAGGTGGAACAAATAACAATTTCAACATCATCACCTGGAACTGCCATAACAGAGGGTGTAAAGTCACCATCAAGTGCTTACTCCTCTTTGTATAGCACAGAGAAGCCAACTGTTGCCGCTGTCTCAGAGAGTGAAAAGACTATAGCAACTCCAATATCCTCTCTGTACAGCACAGAGAAACTCACCACAATGACCCAAGAGGATGAAACTGCAAAGAGTGATACAACCATGTGGGTAGAGAAAGCATCAATTTCAGAAACATTTTTACCCTCTACTGATAAAGCAACCTCAACCCTGATACCACCACATGAAGAAAGCACAAGTGACAAAATCCACTACATGTCGACTGAAGAATCCATTTCTGCAACCACATTGTCTTCTCTGCATAGCACAGATGAAACAGAAATAGCTTTTTCCCAGCAAATTCATTCCACCACCACCACTGCTACACCCTCGAAGCCAGACATGATGGTTAAATTTGTCACCACTTTTGTCCCAGAACTAGATGCAACACCACCCGATGAGTCTTTCCAGCAGGCCAGGTCTGAGATCATGTTCACTCATCATCCCCACATTGATATATCCTCTGAGAAATCTGTTGTGGCCACAACAAGCCCCATGGTGTCCAGTGAGGAGTCAAGCCAGCCCTTTGAACCTACTCTCTCTACTGTCACTCCAGAAATTGGAGAAGATTTGACAGTTGCATCAAGCCAGACATCTGTAACTGTGGAAGTTTCAACTGATGCTAAAGACAGCACAGAAAAGGAGACTAAAGTTCAAGAAACATTCATTGCAACATTATCTACTCCTGTAACAACAGCTATTTTCCCTTATGTAGATCACACAGTTGATTATAACGGCACAGAGCCTACCATGGTTGAATCTAAACCTCTAAGTCCAATTGTTGACAAAACCTCAAAACCTGGGGAGGAAAGTACAACAATTAGCACCACATCTTCTCCAGACTCAAGCTCACAGGAAACATCTACAGAGAGTTCAACTAACCGGACCCCAGATATGTACACCAAAGAACCTGCCACAGAAATAACTGTTTCTTCTCAGCATAGCATTGAGGAGGAGGCAACAGCTTCATCACTTCTGCTGGAAACTGTTTCTCCATGGTACAGCACTGAGAAGCCATCAGTTGTTTCTATTTTAGACGTTACTGTTCAAGAGGCTTCAGATGACAAGACCCCTGATGTGTTTATTAAAGAGACTTCAACAATACCAACCAAAATGGTGACAGATGAGAGTGAACAAAGTGCTACTTCTCCCTATGGCATTGAGAAATCAACTGCAATGTCACCTGAGAAAGACACCTCAACAGATGAAAAGGCCTCAATTTATAAGACCACTAATCCCATTATGGTCACCCCAACCATTTCATCAGTATTTAGTACAACAATGCCATCTGAAAAGGAAGCAACAGAGGATAATCTCAGAGAGACTTCAGCTACCACAGTCTCCTCCATGTTAAGCACAGAGAAAACAGTGACGGCAACAGAATCACATGAAGCAGGAACAGCTGAAAGCTCAAAGTCTGCTGACACTGCAGCCTCATCTCTCTACAGCATGGAAAACCCCACCCCTGTTACAGAAACAAGTGCCTCTCTCACTTCAACAGGTGAAGTTTCTTCAGTGTTTGGTTCTACAACTACATCAGTATCATCTGACAAGTCATCAGTAGAGAGTGAAGAGATTTCTACATCGACAGAAACAAGTTCTGTTAAACTTTTAACAGCGGAAGAGGCTTCAGGTGACATTACTGACCTTGTCATTCCAACTGTTTCATCCATATCCAGTACAGTGAAAATTGAGCATCTTATCACCACCACAATATCACCTGAGTTGGCAAAATCTCAAACAGATGAGCCAGAAACATCTACATATGAAGAAAGCTCAGGTGACAAGACTGTTGAGAGCCTCATCACTGAAGCATCTGCTGTGATCAGCACTGCTACATCATTGCAGACGTCAGCTTCATCAGAGTCAGGATCAGCAGAAGAAGCAACAGAAGATGCAGATGTAACAAGCATGGAGCAGCCCACTGCGAGCATTAAGGAAATCCCTGTAAGGTCAGAGACTGAATTAGTGGTCACCACAATGCCAACTATAACCCTGTCTCCCAATATGACATCAGAAGACATTGAACTTATTTCCTTTCAACCTATATCAACTGTCCATACCACAGCAGCACCATCACAACCTGATGTTATCGTCCAATTTGTCACAACGTTTTCTCCTGTACAAGACCTAACAACTCCCCAGGAATCATTTGAACAAGCCAGGTCTGAGATCACACTAACACATCGCCCTCACACCGATCCTTCCGAGGGTATATCAGTGGTTACAACCAGCCCTATGTTCCCAGGCGATGAGACAGGCCAGAGTGCAGAGTCAACTACTGCTCCCCCTGTTTCTTCTGGGGATGAAGCTGTATCCACTTCAAAGGAAGAAGGGACAGTTGAACCCACAACAGTACAGCTTTCATCATCTTCTCCCCCAGGTGATGGTGGGTTTACAGATTATGAGACCCCAGTAGATTATGGAACACCAGACCTATCCAAGGTTGAATCGATCCCAACATACACTGAAACAACCACAAAACATGAAGGGGTATCAGTGTCCATTACCACATCCTCTTCTGTGTCTCAAACAGCTGAGAGTCAGTCTGTTATCTCAGAGGGCATTACTGAAAGTAGTTCAGAGGAAAAGGGGACCATAGGCACCACTGTGAAATTAGAGAGTGACAGTGTTGAGGATATCACCCCTGAGCTCTCAGCTACCACCACTACCTTACAATCTGTCCTGACTACTGGGGTTGAGATTGAGTCTTCCAGTTCTGAAAGTGCCTCTGGGGAAGTGATGGCTACCAAGAAGCCGAAGACCGACAGTATGGAGGAACACTCCCTGTCCCCACATGAAATCCAGACTGTATTCAAGGTAGATGCCACCACAAGTTCTCCATTGATTGAGTCTCCAGATACAGGAGTGGAGTCTGTTAGCGTTGATAGCACCTCTGAGAAAGAGGAAGCGATGAATGACACTGATATAACAACCTGGGAAAAGCCAGGGTTTACAACACTGCTACCGGCTGAGACACAAAGCCAACCAGAGTCAGTTCCATCTATCCCTACACCATCGTTCTCCAAGGAGGATGAGTCAGTGGCACCACTTCCCCCACTGATTGAAGGAGAACTGCCAATCAGAGGAGAGGAAACAGCCACTATTGTTGGCGAGTCTGTCGAAATTCCTGGTAAGTGTTTCTCCAAATGGCTTTCAGTAGTATGAAATACAGTGTGTAACATTTTAAAGATTTTTTTTTTAAACTAACAACTAAAAAGTATAAAAATATGATTTATTCTTTATCTCTCAACAGGCATTGACTCGTGTGTAGAAAACATTTGTCTGAATGGAGGATCTTGCTACAAAATTGGCAGCATACATTCATGCAGCTGTGTTCCTGGTTACAGTGGAGATCAGTGTGAAATAGGTATATCAAGAATTCCTCTCATTGTTTCACACAGCCTTAACTTTTAGGACTGAATCCTGCCAGTTTTTGAAGTCATAGGGAGCAGTACAACTTTTTTCATCAGATCAGTCAATGTCTTTATTTATTATGTCATTATGTTATTATGTATTATGTCATATGTATTTTTTATATTCATTATGCCCTTTTCTTATCCAGATATTGATGAGTGCCAGTCAAATCCTTGCCGTAATGGAGGTACATGTGTTGATGGACTGGCTTGCTTCACATGTGTGTGCCTCCCCAGCTACTCTGGGCTGTATTGTGAAGAGGGTAAGTTTCTGATTAATATGTTAGGATGAAGCAATTGCAAAGTTGGCCATTATTCTCTCCCTCACTTCTCATTGAGTATTCAGTTTCAGATGAATCAATGTTTTTAATTTCATCGATGTGTTAATGGTTCCAGCTATCACTCTAATCTATCTGAACTCAGCTCAAGCAATATTCACTTGAAATGTTAAATTAAATAATTTTAGTATTATGGGCAAGTCTTTCATTAGAGCGGCGCTATGGCATTTGACTTCATTTCACAATAGATTGGAGCAGAAAGAAAGTTGGTGTTATTCATAAAGAGTCATAGATCCATAGATAATGTATTTAGACTTTTTAATTAATGTCATCACTTACTTCAGCCCCTGGGAAATACACCAAGATGAGACTGAGTCATTCAAATATTAAAGGATACACCATAGAAATACAGCTCAATCTGGCGGTGTAGCTACTCACTTCCCTCCACACAGCACAGTATTGTCTTATAATCTTCTCTCTCTCCCAGGCATTAGCTGAGTCATAAACACCACCTTTATCTGAACAGGCAGCCTGGGGCTTCAGTTTCCTACAGCTTCAGACAGTTGACACATTTTCCATGCATCTTAAAGATTTCAGACATTTGGTTATTAGTGCCAGCTCAGGTGTGGCGTATGCTCCACTGCAGGTGTGCTATATATTGTAAGTCAGCTCTTGATATTTCCGTCTAGGACAAGAAGAATGGACTAGAAATCTATTTGTGGTTCCTTATTACTTACTGTATAACCAAGGGAATCTGCCATGGCATTTATTGACAACGACGGGTATAATTACTGAGAGTTATCTCCGTTACCGTTTCACTTTCTTATCCCTATTGACCCTAGTTGAATCCCTAGTGTGTTGAACCCCAGGGCATCTCTTGTGGCCAGTGTCCACACCCTGAATGTTGTTGTGATCACTCGTCAGTGAATCACACCCCAGCTTGTGTACTCATACCCAGCTGCCATAGAATGTCTTGCCAGAAGGGAAGAAGAAAGAGAAACTTAATGGAGAACAAACCAGAGAAAAGATCTCCGCCCCTGTTTAGTCTGTTTGCAAAGTACCGTAAATAGCGATGTCGTAGTATACATTTGGACACACTCAGACACGCACCCACAACCAAACACACACACACACTTCTGGTAAGGGATATATGAGGGTCATCTGAGGATTCCTGGTAAAATATGAATCAAGTGATGCAGCATTTGGAAACTCCTGCCTTAGCCCCAACACATTCTAAAGTCACCTATGAATCCTCAGGCTTTGACCTTAATCTGAACTGTTCAGGATTGCATGGCTCATGCTCTATTGTGCTCTATGTGGGTACACATTTTGTACTCCAAAGACAATGACCATCCTTAGAATTAGAATTACACCTTTTCAATCACTTTGAGTAGTCTCTCAAATGGTTTATTTTTTGTTTTGCCTTTTGTTGTGTAAAGGCCTTGTAGTGTTGCCTATGGGCATAAATCTATCAGACATTCTTTCGCTTTTATCTTGATTAGGGACAATAGTACCCAGATAGAGATAGCAGCAGGCCTAGGGTCAGTATACTCAGGTGTTGGATAGATTAGATAAAGGCGTGAATGTCAAAGTGCTGGGGCTAATGGATGAATGGATGAAAGTGACTAATAAATGTGTAAAGAATCTGCAACCTTTTTACTTATTGTTCTTCCCCACCATGCAAATGTTAATTTATGTCTGATCTGTGCTCTTTCTGTCTGTCGATTTGTCTGTCTCTCTCTCTCTCTCTCTCTCTCTCTCTCTCTCTCTCTCCCCCTCTCTCCACCTCTCTCTCTCTCTCTCTCCCTCTCTCCCCCCCTCTCTCCCCCTCTCTCTCCCTCTCTCTCTCTCTCTCCCCTTCTCTCCCCTCCTCCTCCCTCTTCCCCTCTCTCTCTCTCTCTCCCTCTCTCTCCCTCCCTCTCCACCTCTCTCTCCACCTCGCTCCCCCTCTCTCTACCTCTCTCCACCTCTCTCCACCTCTCTCTACCTCTCTCCTCCTCTCTCCACCTCTCTCCACCTCTCTCTCTCTCTCTCCACCTCTCTCCCTCTCTCTCCATCTCTCTCCACCTCTCTCCACCTCTCTACCTCTCTCTACCTCTCTCCACCCCCATGCACCTCCCCCCTCGCTCTCCCCCCCCCTCTCCCTCTCCCCCTCTCTCCCTCCCTCTCTCTCTCTCCCCCTCCCTCCCTCCCCCTCTCTCTCTCTCTCTCACTCTCTCTCTCTCTACCTCTCTCTACCTCTCTCCACCTCTCTCCTCCTCTCTCCTCCTCTCTCTCTCTTTCTCTTTTTCGCTCTCTCTCCCTCTCCTTTCCTCTCTCATAAATCACCACCGCACCCTCATCTACT
>CABFOP010012224.1:4449-19301 GCA_900683385.1 Anoplogaster cornuta
AAGTCCCTCAGCCTGCTAAGTCCCTGCCATGTAGATCAGTCAACAAAAAAAAAATCCTGTCTAGAACCAACCTTTATCTTCACTCACTCATCCAGGGGTCTGTCCATGAGTGTGTTGAAGGAGAGGAAGAGGGTACGAATGGAGTTGAAGAAAGCATCCCCGTCCTCGCTGTTCCCGTAGAATCTGAGAATCAACACAAGTCGGGCATTGCGTCACAATCAAATCGATCTCTCTAATATCAGAGTGTGAACGGATCCTTGCATGGCAGCACCCCTGACCTTAGATACAGGACCCGGGACTGCACAATGAACCGGAACAGGTACTTGAGAGCTTTGAGCGCCGTGTAGAGCCTCTCGGTCAGGACGGGCTCCTCTGCATGGCCCACGTAGTAGTTCAGCACCTTGGTCAGCTTCCTGAGAAAATCAGGCATCAGTCAGGCATCAAGGTATGCTGGTAATCGTGTGTGTGTGGGTGGTCCTCCAGAAAAAAAGGGGATAAAAATAAACCTGGAGGAGTGTAAGTCGTGGATGATGAAAGAGTGCAGAGGGAAGACTCACATGTAAGCCAACGTGGCACTGAAGTGCTTATTGATGTAGGTTTCGAGGACCGGGTTGAAGTGCTGGAACTTGATGTCGCCAATCAGTGTGATTATAAATACCTGATTATAAAGAAAAACAAGATCAGAGCCTCATCTAAGCTGGACTTCTGGACCACTATATACACTTGCGTTGTCGCCATGGCGTTGACACCTCTCTGTTGTGTGTAGTAGTGTAACCACCAATTACTCACCAAGGCGTTGAACACCAGGGTATCATAGGTGTCCTTTTCTGAGGTCTCCATCATGATGCTGAAGAGGGCGTCAAGGGTGTCCTGGAGAAACTGTGCATAAAACAGAAACCTATTATAGAAGTGCCATTAACAGGGCATTATAAAATATCTATAAAATATAGAAGCATATGACATATTTAGTGTGCAATCTGTGAAGTAGAGGACTCACTTTGACAATCTCCCCTCCCTCAACCTCCATTAGTCGCTGCAGAATCTGGTCCAGGTCCTCGGGATTAGACCTCCAGTTTAACAGGCCAAGTAGATCCACTGGACAACATCAGACACATCAGAAAAAGATAGGTGCGTTATTATTTACAATAATAAAGTTAAAAGCTTGAGGTAGCATTGCTGTAAACATAATGAGATCTGCAACAATCAACATCAACACATCAGCAAAACATTAGCAACATTGATCAGCTAAATTCATTTCAAGGTAATCGGGGAGAGGAAAAGAATACGCATGGTGGCATAGGACCGCTAATTATCACTCGATCGTATGCCTCGAGATAGGGGAAACAGAAAGGGGTCTCTACGGTACCGTTCTGGGTGAGTTTAGTGGAGCATGTGAGCGTGGCTATCTGGAAGCTGTCTTTAGTCACAGGAATCACTCCTGAATGGTGGAACTGCTTCCCCGTTTGCTTCTCCTTCTCCCCCACTTCAGCCCAGGTCCCTGGCAAGGTGAGATACACCTTTGCATCCTCTGCCTTCTTCACGTCAACCTAAGAAATTCATAAAATAGGGAATGAATCGTGGAGCATATTGATCGGAGGGGATCTAATTTCATATTTATTGATTGAGGGGAGATTCATGCATAATCCATCTGCCCACTGTCAGCTACTCAAAGACACCATTTTTTGTGTAATTACATAAAAGCAATGAACAATCTACTGATTCTTTTTGAGATAAGCGCAATGTATTAAAATGGATACGGAATACAAATGGGAAGATATAATTCTGTAAGCGCACCTTATAGACGACAAGGTCGTGCCTGCCATCTCTTAGTGTGGTCCCATCTCCTTTCATGAGACGGACGAAGGCCATGCCAAAGGGCTTCTCTGATTTGTCCCTAGCTGAAGGAAATACAGGAACATCACACGGGAACAGTCCTTCTAACTATGTTTACCACGGTATTAGGCTTACATGTTGCCGGATGCCAGACAAATAAGGAACTCACAGTCCTGAGATGATCTGTGTCTAAACATCACCCTCAGGTGACAGCGGCACACATCTTCAATGGGAATTGTCACCTTGCAGGGAGGAGAAAAACGTAAGGGGGATTGAGGAGAGTGTGAATACGCGATTAGAAACATAAGAAGAAATATGGGTGTGAGATTTGTATGAGAAGCACGTTCTGTGTTGGTATCTTCCCAAGAAGATTATTTCATTATATTGCGCCGAATCCATTTGAGGAAGTAATTGGAGAACTTGAGATATCACGTGTAAAGTGCAGTGCTGCTCTTGTCTTGGTACGAGCACATGTGAGTCTTAGTACATGAGCTCACCTTCACTGTTTCATTCCAACAAGGCTGTTTGACCTGGTAGTAAATGACAGACTTGTACTCTGTGATCCCATCATATCCAGCCCCAGGAAATATTGCCTTCTACAAGAGATCGAGAAAGGAATTTATTTACATGATACTCACAGTAACAAATTAACTCCAAGGTGCTTTTGCAATAAACTGTGACCTACAAAAAGTAGAGATTCATATGCTGACAGCTAAAAGGATAAAGCAACAAAGATCACCCCATCTACATCTACATTAATGCCCAATGATAATGTATTTGGCATCTTACCTCCATGGGATTGCCTTCCTCATCATGCACACTCATTGTGACCTCCACGTTTTTTGGGGTCTTCTTTTTACCACGGTCAAACTCTCCTTGCAGCAGTGTCACATAGATATCATTCCTCACGTTTCCTGGAGAAGGAGCAACAGATGATGAGGTGGACATGGTGAGTATTCATGGGCCCGTAGGGTTTTGGGCGCAGCTACAATGTGCATGACCCCCAGTGTCTGTAGTGCGGTACCCAACATTTTAGGCACCTGGGAGGATGATTTCTGGAAAGCCCATCTTCCTGACAATGGCTGTGGTGCGGTCCACAAAGTGGGGGTAGTCCTTCCTGACCTGGGCAAGGTCCCCAGGGAGGAGTTTCAGGGTAACAAACAGCCCTGCCAGCAAATAGATACAAAAATGAAATGAGGCAGAAAGGATATATTCTGTACACCCTCACGCATCATTTATTTCCCTCAAAGCAAAAAGGTAATTTTAGAGCAACTCTCTGTAATCGCAGGGGACACAGTGTCATAGCGAGTGCTTCATTTTACCCTGGCCTTTGTGATTGACCTCCCGAGTGGCAATGACTTTGTTGAAGACAGCAGTGAGTGGTTCGTTCTCTCCTATGACCCGAGAGGGGATGAGTGGAGACATGATGAGCTGCCTCTGACGGATGTAGGTTTCCATCGCTATCCTGCGAGCGGCGGGTTCGGGGACGAGAGGAAAAAAAGAATCAGCTGCCAAACATTTGCTGGCAGGTGACAAACAAACGGATGGACAAGATGGAGAGGAACTGCTGTTGAATCCAGGATCCCCTGACAAGACGCAACATTACCCCACCCCACGCCCACCACCCGTCAAGTGAGTACCATAGAACACGGAGTCCATCTGGAGGAGTGCATTGTTGCAAGAAGTGATAAACACTGAAATACTGGGCCAACTCATTAATCATATGAACTAGAAGCCCATTTGCAGTTAAATTAATCTAGGAATCATGCTATTAAACAAAAACGTCAGTGCTCTCCATGGTTATTTCAATCATAATCAGGAAGTGTACATGCATTTGGCACCAACAACTTCACAAGATCTGGAGGTGTGACATTGTCTTCTGTGTCTACGGCAAGGAACGCTCATTAGAGAAGCAATAGGATACTTACTACTTTGCCATTTATTGTAGCAGAAAATTACATGTCCAGGAAACTTTTACTCAAGCCTTTAGGGAACATAATTGAGTATTGCTATGCGTAAGCAATGACTGTGCCAAAGTCTGGACTACAGCACTGCAATGCAAAATGACTTCTGCGTTTCAGGTCGGAAACATTTTTCAAATATAATCATTTCATATTTAAAGTAATCATCAAAACATTTGATGAACCTTGGCTGATCAAATCATTCTTTCCTACAGAAATATTTTTTCATCTGTGACTTTTCCTGAGGTTGCAGTGAACTCAGAAAGAGGTGAGAATAAGAAAGTATAGGGAAGACATACTGCAGGTCACTGTTAGAGACCACCTTTCATCTAATGTCAGTCAATCAACATCTTCCCCACACTGTGCAGTTGTGAAGAAGACATCCTTGACCCCTGTCTTTGAGAAGCACTAACACACAGTATTGCAAAATGTTGCACACTTGTCCTGGAAATGCAATGGAAGTAAGTTGAATTGCACCCTGATGAAAAACAAGAAAATACAACTCAAATCCTATTCGACTTCCTTTCCATTAGTGGTACTAAATTGTTACAGAACAAGGTTGTACTGTTGCACTGTTAACAGCACAAGCAGTGTGTGACAAAGACTCACTGCTGAAAAGGGATGAAATGCTGCTTGTCCTCATCGTCTGCTTTCCCATGGGCAATATCTGTTATGTCCATCACTGCAACGGCAAAAAACATTGGGAGCATCACAGTGACAGCAGGATGTTGTCAAGGGTAAGCTAATTTACCAGTTGCAATGCAATTGTCTGGTTATTTCCAAAACCACTGAAAAAAAGTTTAAATACTTTAGTTTTAATATCCCAGAAATTAGATTTTCTCACTTAAACTTTGGAGACGGTATTTTATTTTCTTGTTAAGAGTAACACAACTAGTTGTTGGATCTCGCTCACCTGTTGCCTAGCACCATAGACAGCCAGAATAGTAAGACAGATTGAGGGTCCTTGATCTTCTGCCTGCAGTGGGTTAAGACGCACAATTGTGCATTCCACCCAGCTCTTTCCCTGAAGTGTTTTTTTCCCCTGGCTAAGAATAATGTGACTTCTGAGTTGCACATTGACTCTGGCTTCACTCCATTTGCTGGGACACCAGAGGAAACCATTTCTCATCTACCCCACTAATCATCTAGCCAAAGACAAAAATACGGTTGCTAAACCAATTTCCACTGATTTCCTTTGCCAAGGCAGAGTTGAAGGATTTTATAGGTCAGGAAGCAGGTGTTCCGATGCCGTCCAGCACTTGGATGCTTCATTGTTTTAGGTTTCCACAGAACTATCCGTGCAATTGCAATAATATATAATGGCTGTTGTTTTTGTGAAGTTTGGAAATAAGCAGCATTGCAAATATTAGGACATTTAAAAAGGCATCTCACCAGCCACTCCAAATGGTCTCCTTAGTCCTCCAGTGTGTTTCTTGCCCTCCTTGAGCTCCATGGAGCCCACTCTGATGATCTGACACACCAGGAAGAGCCGCTGTCTTATCAGGTCACTGCTGCTCAGGTCCTGGACACAAAAAGAACAACCACAAAGAAGATTATTTACTGTAGGGATGCACGGCAACACTTATCTCTAAACAAATATGCATTCAACATTCAATCATTGTGGGCCTTCAGGCAGTATGGCTGCAGCTGTAGTGGAGGTGCAGTGAGAGCCCAGTAGCGTATCGGACCGGTGTACCTTAAAGTAGTTGTGTATTTAGTAGTGTATTTAGGTCAACAGAAGCATGACCCATGAGCTCTGAGGAAGTAAAATTATGTAATTTAAACAGGTTTTATCACATTCCGAGACACCATTTCCTGGTGATATACGTGAGAGCTAACTCATTCACTAGTTTATGAGGAGCACCCGACTGTGCCTGTGTGCAAACAGCATTTGAGGCAAATGTATTAAAAATATCCATGTGTGCCATGAGTATGAGCAATTCAGTGAAACGCTCAACAAATGATGTGCTATCTGGGGGCAAATTGCCTTCTTTGTCACAAATGCCAGGTAGCACTGTGATTGTTTTGCACTACATTCAAAGCAGAGGGATTATAGTCAGTGGGATGGGATTCACTTACCGTAAATAGCGCAGGTAGATTGTTGAGTTTCTCAATTTCTTTTGGCATGCCCATACTGTCCCAGCGCACCAGGAAGTTCTCACTGTTTGAATTTGAATCACAATCACAGTTAGAAATCTGTCTCTCCAATACATTTCTTACAAATCAGAGGCATCAGGAGAAATACAAAAATACAAGAAAACTGACTCATTGATATTCTTATTCTTATTATAACAATAATAAGAGTAATAATGTCATAACACTTGACCCCCTCCAGAAAGGTCAGAGGTCAGGGTCAGCTACAGAACAGCATCCCTGGATTAAATGTCTTGAAAGGGGGAGGGTGCTTGCCCTAACCCAGCAGCGAAACTAAACTAAGATAAACTAAGCTGAGCACAGAACAAAGAGGAAAGTGAGGAGCTAACCTGATGAATTCGGAATGGTCTGGGTCGTAGATAGACATGAGCAGCTCGGCGTCCTCTCCAATGTTACATACAAAGTTTTTCAGGTTCATGAGGAGACTATAGGTGTGCACTGTACTGAACAGGGACTGGCGCCTCATTTCCAGGTTTTGTAGCCGCGTCTGAAGAAGACCAAGGACCAAGGACACAGATGTTCATTGAAATGGACAGCTAACTATGGAGTGAAGTGATGGATGCTATCAATAAAACACAATCATGCCTTCTCCTCTTGTATCCTGTCATCAATGCTGCGGGATGCAGTCTCGTGGGCCCGGAACAGACTGACTGTACTAGTGTAGTCCGGATCCAAAGTGTTTCCTGCTTCATCTCGGACCACCAGGTCCAACCCCAGAATCCTAAGTGACACAGGGTGTCAAATTGCCTCATATGAGTTTACAAGGGTGCAATCATCGCGTCATAATTCAAGCACATAAAACTTTACAACAGTGATTATGTCAGAATGCATTGCAGTATAGAAAGGGAATGGCATACATACCGGTTTCCATAGTCAATCTTTGCTGTAACTTTCTTTTTGAGCTCTACAAGGTCATCCTTGGGCAGCGTCCCTGACACTATCTGAGATCGATATTCAATGAGACTGTAGGACATCTGCTGAACACTCCTGAACAGGATAATCTTGTTGGTCTATCAGATAAAAAAAGATATACACGGCCCATTATCAACATTCTTCAAAGGAGAAGATAACACCATCTTTGAATAAAAGTGAGATTCAAATTGGTGGGGAGCAGAACAGTGCAATGTGCAGAGTGCAATGGAAGCAGAGTGACTGATGAGAGAGGAAATCTACACATACCACGTAGAGCTTGTGCCATATCTGTGCCCATTCCCTCAGAGTAGCCCCCAGCTCTTGCACCAGGGGTAAATCTGCTGGGATAATTATTTCCTGCTGGCTACAAGCCACAAGGAGAGAATAATAAGATATTGGAAAAGTGGCGCATCACACACAAATCATGTCATATAATTTGGATGGAGTCAAGTGTATTCCTCTACATGATAAATAGTCGGGTCATTTACCTACAAAAGCCAAGAAAAGCATTACAGAAACCTCCCTGATTATAATTACAAGTGCACTGTTATGTTATTGGCAAATGACAAGGTGGGGTGGCAAACCAAAAGCAAAGTGGATTATCATCATGATGATAATGTTTACTGAATAGTGATCTCACCCTATTCCCTCAACTGTGGCCTCCTTTAAGTGGATGTAGGAAGCTGGAAAAATTGCCTACGGAAAAAAAGAATGAATGAATCTATATTCTAACAATTGACGTCACAACATTTGCATTTGATAATACAGTCCTGATGATGCCCATACCTTCTGCGATTTGTCCCGTAGTGTGTAGCCCCTGTACCAGCCTGAGGAGATGAAGATGGAAATTACAGCGAGGGAGTGAACGAGACAGGGGTGGTGACAGTACAGGCTATTATGAGCACTATTTGGTAAATTGCAGAGTCATTTACATTATGCATAACACTGATCACAGTTAGTTCCACATCTCATTTTGTAGTTCCTGTGCCAGCTTGCTAGGAGAAGGATTCAAGGGATACGTTAGGGCCTGTTGACGGCTCGGACTCACTCACCTTCAAACGTCTCAAGTATGTGCACCGTGTCCCCCACCTGCAGACACAGCTCCTGCTCACCTCTGGGATCATAATTGTAGATGGCTAAAGGAGAGAGCAGAGAGAGCTTGTTATGTTATCATTATGTGCTGTTAACAAAACAAAACAAAAAAAGGTTTTGGTCCAGTAGTGTAAGAACGAGACAAAATCCCTTTTCAATCATGCGGTACAGAGGGGAGCGGGGTCTGTTTCTTAAAACGTTTTGGATCAGAGGTTGGCAGGCTCTCGGTGGAAAAGAAAAACAATTAATCCTCCTCTTCCAAGAACCTGGACTTGCAAGCATGAAGGACCTTGATCTTTGATTTATTCCTCATTTTATTCTTAACTACCAGCAGTTTGTGTGTATGTGCAGCAGCCCTGTGTGACTCAAGCCTCCGGAGAATTTTAAATGATTCTAGATTAAACCCCGATGCCCCAAGGCCGTGTTCAGCATTACAGTAAATGGACTCTGCTGGAGCAGTAGTTTCCAGGACAGTTACAAAATCAACAGTTAAGGACAGTAGAACTTGAGGGCAACTGACATCACATCCCTTTTACTCCTGATACCACCAGGCCTTTGAGGCCTCTGGTCAACAGCTACACTCCACAGGGCCTGATGCTGCCAACTGGGTCAGCAGTGTGCCCTGCCCTTCCCTACGCTCGTTTGTTAACCTAAGAGCTTTGCTGGAGACAGCTCTCTCTCTCCTTTTCAACTTTCCATGTGAGGGAGGAATATGTTTGCGCACGTGTGCACACACGCACACACTTTGGTGGCTAACAAATCTCATGCTCCCCTCACCAGCTAAGTCATCTATCTTTAAAGAGTCTGTAGTTGAACTGAGGCAGTAGGTGTGAGCTGTTGCATATAGGCATATTTAAAATTCTATGTCGGTACAAAATGTTATAAAATGTTCAGGCTCCGTAAAGAAGTAACAACGAAAAGAGAAACCTTCACAATACAACAATAGTATAGGAAAGGTCTTTGTCATGACTTGAGGGCATTACGACGCAGGCACCCATTCTCATAGCGATAGAGGAACTATGAGCAGAGCTCTGCCCTGACTTGCATGGTGATAATGCTTGTTGCTGGAGGCAAAATTTCTCAGCACGCTTCAACTGGCTCAGCTTATCACACCTCAGTCTGAATACCAAAACTTGAAAAAAAACGATTGCGACTACTCTTCTCTCTACATTTCCTCCTAGTATTTAAACACACATTTGCACAGACGGAGATCTCCACTGGGAAACACTATAATCTAAGACTATGCTTACTCCATGTTTGTGTAACCAGCCTGTGCACTCTTAAAATATTAGGTTAGGCTGATGCCTACTGTGTTGTTAGGACTATCCTCTGCACAGGTTCATCTGAATGCCACCTTACTGTGAGATCCCTCATCCTCATATCAACAAGGTTTGTATTAACAAAAACACTCATATAACCTACCTGGCGGAAGTAGCTCACATCAATGTAGTGGTATCTCTAATATGTTCAATAAAACAAACAGTATTGTGAACAGAAAATCAGGCCTTAAAGCTAAACTAAAATGTGAATGATTTATTGACATATTGTTGTGAAACCTCTTTAAAAGGCTTCATAATTTTCACTGGGAATACATTTGTGTAGCCAGAAACGATGCCCTAATGAAACACACACTGAAGAAGTGACATCGGCTTCTGGTCATGGAGAGAGTGACAATGGTCTATTCACCAAGTCGACACAGTGTCCAGGCCTGGCAACAGCATGGCGATATGCCAGTGGCTATAACCCAGTTGAGCATGTTGTGATGCCCCACGGTCTCAACTAAAGGCAACAGTCTGGGCCTTGGCAACACAGCTCAATGGTGCAAATCTATGACACGCTATTTTCACTTATAATAAAATTATTATTATATTGGGCCTCTAGCTGTTCTTATAAGTGTCCAATAACATTTTCTATTTGAGCAGGTTCAAGCTAATGTGCATACTAATGTCATGATGACATTTTATTCTTGTCAAAAACCAGTATGATTCACTGTAAATGGGGTATCATAGAACTGGATTAACCAATTATTAAAGACCAGTGACCACTGTGGGTGAACGATCTTAGCAGCCATGGGCAAAACACAAGTCAAAGATTGTAGCATAGTAACTGTCATTATACAAATAAGCAGGCAATCCCTCAAAATATGGACATCTATATGAAGGCTGTCTAGGTGATGAAAACAACTTTTGGGAAAGACAAAACACACAAATGATAGAATTATGCTACATTTTCAGTCTAGCAGGTGCTTGGACATTCAATCGCACAGAGGGATATTCAACCTAATAAAAAAAGAAATAAATGGATGAACAAAGCCAGTAGTGGAGCAGCAGTATTTTATCACAGGGTATCATACTACAACTACAGATTTAGGCTTTATGTGTAAAACCTGTCAACCAAAGCACTTTACATACTAGTTCATGAAACAAAACAAACCCAACAAATGAAATGGGTATCACATTAAAGGAATCAGTATTCCAGGATGTTCCATGAAGCTGTTATGAAGCTTGTATTTAGGAATAAAACATTGGTATAGGCATTGTTATAAATATCCTTAAGTAAAAGCAAGTCTATTAAAGTTTGTTTTTGAGCCAAATCGCCTCAGGCATGCTGTTTCAAAACATAAAGGCCCTGATGGAAAAGCCCTTTTGCCTCCAATCTACTGTCTAGACAGCCAAAAATGATCAGTCCAAAGAACTTAAAGTGTGCTCTGACTCATAAACCCTTACAGGTTAGCAATGAATCATTAAATCAATTCTAAAATTAAAAAATGATGGTATAAAAAGGCTAAAATTAGAACAACCTTTCGTTCCGGTTAAGAACCTTGCCGCAACTTTTTATACAAGCTGCAGATAATTGAATACTTTTTGACTGAAAAAGAAAGAGAGAAAATTACAATATCCTTAAAATAAAAGCACAGATGCCTTCTCCAGGCTGTTAAAATGACCCCATTTTGAAATGATAGCTCAGCTTTAAACAGCATGACTGACCAACCCTTTAACCAGTTCAGAACAAGGCCAACACTTACCCCTAAATTACTGCCACCAATCAGGTTTGACAAGGAAGATGAACAAACAGGAATGTAATGATTTTGATCTATGGAGGTTGAAAAGCTGAACAATTGCAGTTTTGTTTTCATTAAGTTGGGGAGGAAAAAAATCAGATACCCACTCAGCATGTAACTCCTGCAGGGCAAAATGTAAGATGGCTAAGCTTCAGGAATTTCTGGTGTTATGTAAACTTATTTAGCAGTTTGTATTTGACTGAAGTGTACATTGTGTTTTTGCATATCACCAAGAGGAAGTTGAATGTAATAGTTTACTTGAAACCCGGTTAACGCATCCACAATGCCTGATTATGAGCATAAGAGCTTCATAGCACATTCAAGAATACTGATGTTAGATACAATACAATAAAAAAGCCCAAAACCCCCATGACAAATATTCAAGGGATGGTTCCTTTTGACGATTCCCAGATGGAAATTTAAGGAAATTATATGTTGTAGTCTTGCTCATAAGGAATTATAAGGCATCATAAACATGATGAGCCCATGATACAATGTGTGTCATTCCACAATTAGGGTGCCATTTAAAGGTAGGGTAAATCATTTTTTTGTTATATTTGTTGAAATTGTCTTTATATCCCGACAGCAATCAATAAATCAAATGCTCTGAAAAAAAGGAGAAAAAAATCCAGTGTCTGTAGCAGTCGCAATACTGTAATATGCAAATTAAATGATTGGATGGCCTACCTGCCTGTCAACTTGCATTCCCAAACAATCCGGAACCCAACTACTAGAAGTAGACGGGGGCCGTTACCGGCCTCACACCATCCCCCGAGCGACACCGGGCAAGCTGTCTTCCGTACGCCACATTTCCCACACCTGCCCGCCCATCGGGGGGGGATTCGGAGCTGGGCTTTTCCCTCTTCGCTCAGAGGGAAAAATCTTTCCTACCCTACCTTTAAAGGGATAGGAAACTCAAAACCACACATTCCCAAAGATTTACTTGTTAGTAGAGGAAAATACCATAGGATAAACTCAGCGAAATATTAAAAAGTTATGTTGAGCCCTTCACTACTTTTTTTGTTTACATCTTTGTTGGCCTCTTTTGGTGAACCGTTTTTAGTATTTGGGATCTTCTATGTCACACTCGTTTTGTGTCGTTTCGCGAGGTCGTGCACCTCTGAATTTGTCTAACTTATCTTGCACAGTGCGTCTGAGCGCATAGTCTATTGGTCGATGCAACAACCAATCACGGCTACTTCCGTCTCCTCACACCGTTGGATCACCATTCCATGGATGTACCCTAAACAGTTGGGAAAGTTCCACACTCACGAGAAATATTTGGCCCATTCCGTCCCTTTGGGCAAAGGCACAAAATCTTCTTTCAGTGTCTGCCGTGCAATGTGTTTGTGTTAGTGTACTTCCTGTTCTTTCTTGCTCTTGTTGCTATTGCAGTGGCATAGATTTGGGTATGGTGCTGTGTGACGTCACTTTTGGTGCTCGCCGTATTCGAACAGCGAGCATAAACTAAGCTTAAGCAAGCGTGTGATTTGACGTCGCCGATATTGGGCATATTTGGGACACGCCCCCACCACCCTAGCGGCCAGATTCTAGTAGAAAATCACCTCTACAATAATGCACTTTTAAAGAAAATGTTTTTGTAACATTTTAACCTTGACGCAGGATCAGTAACACCTCTAACTACAATATTATGTACAAAAAACAACTTTTCAGATTAGGTTTCCTGTCCCTTTAACGGTAATACGAGCAATTCTGAAAGTTCTTTGTTTACCGTATTAACTGCGACAGAAGAGTTGTGCTGCACGGTGCCGAAATGTGGACCGGTGTGGTAAATGTGGTGTCCAGAAGTCCGCTTGTCCAATATAGTTCAGTTACGGTGTTTCAGTACAAAACTCCACAACACAGCGCGGCAAAAACGCGGCTTCCTCGTTAAGGCTCGTTAATTTCCTGAATCCTTTCCTCGGTTTTCAGCGCCAAAGAATGACGAATTATATCACCAAAGTTCACCGACGTGAAGCCTGAGTGTTGTAAATGTGGTGTCCAGAACTCTGCTTGTTCAAGTTCAAGTTCAAGGATTTGTTGTTTGTTTGTCCGTTGTATCTTGGTTAGTGTTTTTTAGCGACAGAAGTCCTCTCCACCATAGTCCAGTGTTAAACAGTGTTAATTACTCGACTCTGGTTTATCGCAATGGACGTTGGTGGGCAGGAACGGCTGAGTATGCAGCCAATCATTTCATTGCAGCCAAATGGATCATCTAATCATTTAATTAGAGCTGAAGGTAACGTTAACAGACACGTAGTCTGTCCAATCATTTCATTCGGACCGAATGAAATGATTGGACGTATTTATTACAGTATTACAGCTGATACAGACACCGGGTAATTTTTTTTTTTTTTCAGAGGACTTGATTTATTGATTTCTGTCGGGATATAAAGACAATTTCTACTAATATAACTGAAAATGCTGCTCAGAACATTGCTCGTATTACCTTTAAGCCCCACTATAATCTTGCTTGCAAAAGATGCACATATTGTAAAAGTGTCTCCTACTCTGAAATACACACACAAGTCTCAAAAAGCAGAATTTAAGAAGAATATTATTGAAAACGTTTTATCCTTTGAAAATAGGTATTGTTGCCTGTACCACCTCACTGACATCCAGCTGTCATTTGAAATATATTCATTAAAAAGTTTGGAATTGTTTTGTGAATGCATGTGCTATTTAATGCCAATTATAAGTTGTAAAAATGTAACATTTTGGTTGTGTCCCTCAACATACACTCAACTGAGAAAGAAATGGAAAAAGTCTCATCATTAACAGGAAATTACATCATTTGGATCAACATGTCTGCAAAAAAGGTTTGTCCTCTCATTCTTTTCTTTTTTTTTCTTCCGCCCAGGAGGTAATGTTTTTGCCCCTGTGTGTGTGTGTGTGTGTCCTTGTGTGTCAGCAGGATTATGCAAAAACTACCAGCCCGATTCACAGGAAACTTAGTGGAGGGTGTAGCAGGACCCAACTTAGATTCCATAAAATTTTGGAGTGGATCTGAATCACAGGGCGGATCCACAAATTATTTTTCACTTAAAGGAGTTATTCATACTTCTGACCACCAGGGGGCAAGTGAGGGTGGAAGCAATACTGACGAGCAGATCCATTTGGTTACAGTGGTGCCGATGACTCTGGATACACAGTTGAGCTCAGCTCAACCAGCTGGGGTTGCTGTGGTGTGTGGAGTGAGTTTAGGGGGGTGAGTGTAACCAAGTTGAATTGGTTTAAGGCCCAATCCCAATTCTCCCCTTAGCCCTTAACCCTTATTTTGCGCATTCACGTGAAGTGCAAGGGGGGTCCCACGAGCAATTCTGAGTGTTCTCTGTTTACCTCATTAACAACGAGCGAAGGATGGCGCCGTACGTTGCCGAAATGTGGACTGGTGTGGTAAATGTGGTGTCCAGAAGTCCGCTTGTCCAATATAGCTTCGGTTACGGTGTTTCAGCTACAAAAGTCCATATTGCGGCGAATTCCAGCATACTCATTAAGGTATATGTATTTCCTGTAGGGATGTTAACGATTACTCGACCTATCGATGATTGACTGTTATGGATTTACTCGATGACATGTGATCGATAAGTATATCTGGCGAAAAAAACAACGTGTATTCTGTCTCCTGTCCAGTAGTCATGTTGTATTTTCAAAGGCTGTAATTATCAGTAATTATCCTCGGACAATTCTGTTTGGTTTAACTCACGTCGGGCGTGTGGAGGCTCGTCTTCGGTGACCGCTGCCACCATTAAGTATGACTGGTGGACAACTACACCAGGAGAGAGTAGACTGAAGTATATTGTAGTTTCATGTTCAGTGGTACGGCTTCACACCGCGAC
>CABFOP010012228.1:0-13143 GCA_900683385.1 Anoplogaster cornuta
TGAAAAGTTGACACTGGCCATAGAGTCAATTTTACTCTATTTTTGAGTGGGAACAAATGTTATCTGAAATGGAGTTAAATTCAACTCTCTAAGAGTTCAATTGACACTCTGGTTTTTACTGTGTATGGATGGATGGACGCCTGGATAGAAGGATGGATGATTGTGGTTGTTAAGCGGTTGTTAAGGATTCATTTTGTGATCATAAAACTAAAAGTCTCTGTGCTTGTCTGTCCTCCATGTTCTAACTGTATGTCTGCCCCTGTCTCATCCACCCACCCTGTTCCTGGTCAAATGAACCCTGGCCCTGCTCATGCTATCATTAAATGTACAAAATGTATGTATGTTACATAATGTCTGTTACATAACTTGCTACTGTAACACACAATAAATGTACCTTGTGTTTAGAGTGCATGGAGAGATTAAAACTCACCTGGAAGAAAACATGAATGCTTTTACAGTAGTCTAATTTACAACATGGGGTAGTGGCATGGATGTATTGGTGCACTTCAGCCTCTTGTGGCCGAAATGAATATTACAACAAGAAACAAAACAAAACAAACAAAACAAATTTCTTGCCTCTCAGGGCGCCTTCACAGATGACCAAAAAAGATATAGATTTTTTTCACTTGCCTCTCAGGGCTTCCGTAATTTCCCATATACACCTACTAAAATTTGTTTACCTACTGAAATTTGTTTGTAGTAAAAACCAGAGCATGACGTTGATTGGTGATCTATAAAAACACTTGAGACAAAATACCCCTGAGATAGAGTGGATTTATTTGCAAGACTGAACTGGGAAACATACATTATTATTATTAATATCATTATCATATCATTTATATATATATATATATTAATTTATTTTTACAAAACTGGGAATATTTCTTAAGCTGTGGAAACATGAGGGTTGAAAGATAATTTTCATACCACTGGGTATTGCTAACAGCAAAATGTTTATTTGTTTATATACCTTATGAGAGTATGTGCATGTATAATTGTAAACAGTATAAGTATATAATATTATTCTGTCTGTGAAGGTGTTGCATGCCTGCCACATGAGCTTCAAATGTGTACTGTACATACATAGTAAAAATACATACAAATATTCACAGAATAAGCACTACATTACTATATTCCTGCTAACAGAATGGTTATAGACAGGATTACAGTATAAATGCAAAACACTTTGAAGTTGTCTCCTACCTCTAAATCATGGTTTCAAGACTACACTGTTGTAGCATTTTGTGTTTAAGCTTGTGATACAATATTTTAAAGGATTACACTGTTCCACATTGAGAAATAGGCAGGGTTGCATGTACAAAATGTACAGCACATTTCAATAAGGTGGCTTAACAACAAAGTACAAAATACTTCCCCATGTTCATATAAAGAGAGGTTCACTCTCTCTTGTACTACTACAAAAATAGTGTTTGAATGCTGCAGGCAGAGATCATTCACATATGTTTTATCATATTCTTAAACAGCAATGCATATAACAGAGTGATATACAGTCACGTTCCACAATCACTGGAACAGCAAAAAGGACAGATTGTCTTTTAATTACAGAAGAGCAACAACCTTTTACTCTACAGGAGTATTGCCAAACCTGAAAGTACAGTACTACCATTGCATTTATTTTGTTGTTTTTTATGAGTATGCTCCATTAACTTTGAATTGAGTTGAAAACCAGGGAATGTGAGGATTTAACAAAAGGAAAACTCATGAATTAGTCATTGTAGAAAAGCCAGTGAGTTCAGACAGCTAAGCCCTCACCTTAAAACACAGCAATAAAACAAAATGTAACCCTTCTTGATCACAGTCTGTTGGCACACATACATCAGAGATTCCTAGTAGTTTATTATTGATAAGTTAAGATTAATGGTGAGGGTCTGAGTAGATTTGGGTTACGGCATTACGGCAGGCTAAGGTGGGACAGTATGAGTGACTTGGATGAATTCTATCAATTGTGGGTTAGTGATGAGATAAAATCTAAGGGTGGTAAGCATAAATGAAAAAAATAATCCCCTTTATTTTGGTTTGGGAAGCATAGAGACAGCTATGTTTCAGATACCTTGCTGTCATCTGCGCAGAACACATTTCCTCATCATTAATAATATTGTGATATGCTCTGTGCTCCTTTACCTGATTTGATGCAATTAAATTTTTTACAATGCTACATTGGCTGCAGAGTAACTCAATCATAAATAAACTCAAGCAAAGACAAAATGACTGGCAGCGTGAGTGCTCAGAAAGTGCAAATTCGACACAGAATGAAACAATGCAAAATAATGTCATTGGTCACAAAGAAGACAGACTACAGTGACCTCTGTTATTATGCTTGAAATACCCCAATGTAATGTAAAAAAGAAAAAAACACCCTAAAAGCAGGTGACATGACAATTGAAACAAAAATATATATATATTAGAATGCTTTGTGTCCTCAAACGACCTGAAACATCTACTGTACAGAAGAGCAAATATTTAAACATGTAACTATACAAAATGGTTACACTAATTGATGTATAATATTAACAGAGAAAATCACAAGGAGGACCACCATACTCATCAGTTGGGCAATTTGGGCTCAATTCTGAGTGAGGCTTCATACATGCTTTCTTCATCCAGAACATAAGTCTTATCCAGCAGATACTGGGCTGCCTAAACAAGTAAGTGCAATGAAAGAAAATGATTATTTCAGCTATTTCCTTTAGACAACTGAATCTGTATAGTTTGACAATGCAAAACTTTGACAACCAATACTGTTCATTGACTAGACCATTAGCATTTGTTTACCTTTGGCTGATGATCAATCTTGTATGCTGTTTGCTGAAACTGCCTGATTTCTCTGATGATATGGGAAATCTGAAAAGAAAAAGAACCAGGATGTGAAACTCTAATAGTAAAACACGCCTTACACAATGCCTCTTGATACTGTGGCAAGAACATCTTACCATCCTCATCTTCGAGAAGTTGACTAAGTTATCTTCTGTGTAGTTCGGTGTGCCCTCTTCAATGAAAGCCAGATCAGTGAGGTACATCCCCAGGTACGGCACACAGGGAGGATCACAGCTGGTGGGAGAATCACATGTCACCCAGTTGTACTGCTTGTTTGCTTTATTGATCCAGTATGAAACTATGTACTTGAGCAGAACTCACTTCTTCAAAGCCTCTCTCAGGTTTTTGAACCTCCCCTCTGAAGAAACCATCTTCTGTAGCTTGTCAATCACTGCTTTTGTCTATAGGAACAAGGCAGAAAGGGTATCAAGTACACATTCAGTGATACATAATACGCACTGTAAGAAACGTATGGAGATAGGCACCTGCTTGGAAACCTTGAGCCAGGTCTTCTTGAGGCGGAAGACAGAGCTGCGGTTGAGGGAGGAGGTGATCTCGAGCACGGCGTTGTAATTATGCAGACAGCGGCAGATGTCAGCTACAGCCACCCATTTCTCTATGACCGCTACCCGAGAGACCACATCCTCACAGCGCAGGATCTCTGTGGCAATAAGGTTGCTTATCTTTCAGAGGAAAGAGATAAAGGAGAGGTTTACATTTAAAATGAGACGAAAAGACAAGAGAAATGTCACAATTATTGTGGAGGATGAAGCTTGTCGACTGGAACGTACATCATTGAAGTGCTTTGTTGTTTTCATGATATACGGTGTCTTTTCATTTTTATCATTCTTCATCCAGCCTTGTCCAAAGAATTCTCTGCGAAGCCATATAACGTGGATTGCCCAAAGAAAAAGGATCAATATTAAAAAGTGAACATTGAATCTGTATGTGTACTATTCCTCGTACCTGCGATGACACTCACACATATGGGATGACCTTAAAGACCAGGTGGTCCAACAGGGTGAGCTGCTCTGCTATCTCCAAGGCAGAGTGGTTCTCAAAGGGCTCGGCCTTCCCTCCTTCCGCCTAAGAGACATAACACAGCACATCATTTCTTAAAGCTGCACGAGGCAACTTTGCACGTTGGCGGCTCAAAATGGCTGATGTCAGTAAACTGCACATAGCACGCTCATGTTTTATTTTACTAGGGACGACAGAGGCAAAACGTTGGTGAGTCCAGCTTTCTCTTGATGCTCACCACTGTTTGTGTTTTTGCTCTTAAGTTTCGATTTGTCACTTCCTGCGGGCCTGACAGGTGTACATAACCAACACCAGAATTTCATCTGGGCAAACAGGTTGCATCTACGGGGTCTCAATTAGGAAGGCTGGGATGCTCTTCTCTATTACAGCCCCAATTTGTGATTTAGACTGATAAGACTGGTGTAGTATATAGTGTAGTATAATCTTTCCCAGTATGCCAAACTATATTTTACACATTGATAGATTACAGCAGCCATTGACGCAACTCACCAATTGGGCCACCTCTTCAAGGCTGATCTGATTGTCACCATGGTCTTCCTGAGTGAGAGTCCTGGCAGACAGGAAAACAGAGAGTCATACTCTGAAGTACAATATAATAACTGTTCATATTCATTGGGTTTGTGTGTTTACATAAATTCCAGTCGCTTTACTAAAGGTGTGTATCACCTGATGATATTGGCTGCTGCCTTCCTCTCTTGTGTCAGCAGCTCAGGGTCATGCATGACCTCCTCCAGGAAGGCAATAACCTTTGTCTTCAGCTCATTGTTATTCTCGAAGTCCTGGAGGAGCACAGAGGGCAAGTGGCTTACAATGTACTGTAGAATTTTATCAATCATTAGTCATACTTAAAGATTCAGAGAGGTGGACTCTCAGATAGAAAGTAAGCTTTTCTTAGCCTATTATAACATTTACACACATTACATTGCTAAACAATTGTTTAGACAGGCTTAAGATAAATGGCAAGCTCATGCTTAGGTGTTGCATACAATTAGTATGCAATCGTAAGATCACACAATAAATTACAGAACAGCAACAAAAAGAAGCTTCAATCCAATTGATCACTATGTAAACAAAGCCAGTAGCATCATGGCAGTATTTCAGCAGGGGGCACCATACTGCAATTATGGATCGGGCCTATAAATGTACATTGTATTGTATTGGGATGCTTTACCGGACAGTGTTTGGACACCCAGTGCCTCAGAACATTTAGAACTCTGTTTGTCGCAGCCCTTCTGATGATAAACTCTTTGTCTCCATTTCTCTGATCTGTTGGGAAGCCTGAAGAAAATGTTTCAAATGAGTTGACATGCAGGCATCATGCATCATCAGCTTTGATAATGAAGAACATTGAATTTTGGAGAAAATGAGACTCGAAGCTCGGCGGTCACTGTGCCTGAAGTGGTGCAGTTTGTCATCTTTGGCAGAATGGGTGTTTTATTCTATAGCTAAAGTCAGAATTGAGTCCTCATGGGAGTGGAAAGGTGTGTATACCTGTGCTGGCGAGGGACATCCGTCGATATTTTTCCTTGGTAGGTGTTCCCTCATTGGCTCCTGCTGTAGCAATGGCGAAGGCGGAGGCAGCAGATAGGGCACTACGGTTGTTGTCCAGCTCTCGGCATGAGGACATCACCATGCCATTGTTGTAGGAAAACAGGGAGAACTCTGCAGGGAAGCGCAGTTATAGAGAAAATAACTCCTTCTGTAAAATGGCAAGAGGTTCATTCAGGTGCCATATAAACCATGGGGGTAGTCCCTTAGAGCAGAAACATAACCAATTTACTGGAAATGTTGTTATTTTCATGAAGACGTATAAGACAAAATGTTGAGAAAATGTCATTAGGTGAAGATGGTGTTCATCGACCACTTTTATTTGGTTTCTTCTGTGGGCCATTATAACTGATTCAATAACTGTTTTATAGTTTTGATTCAGTGTCGACTGTAGATTTAGGATGTTTTTCTCCTTTCTCAAGCCTCCAGTAGGGGGTAGTATAGCCTAACACTTCTCCCTCCCTGTAGATTTGAGGCTTTGATATTCAAGATGGTTGCAGCTAAATATAGCCACCAAATATCAGCATAACAGAGGAATCAACAGATTCTCTGCAGTCTGCTATGTTTAAATCCTGAAATCATAAAGGAGCTAAAAACCATACAATACGTGATACACCAAATGTTTCACACTTTCAGTTAATTCATGTAATTCTAGGTCCATCTTTGCCGAATATCGATTGTGTGATTTTGTCATGAGATTTTTAAGACACAGAGGATCTCAGCTACAGTGAAACAACCTCATTACTGGGGGCGGAAGGGAAAACACGCTCCTGATATAGTTGCTATGACACAAGTTTTCCTAACACCTACTCAAGCCAAGCATCGGCTTTTCCCACATGTTCATAACAATCCTCTAATTTGCATTTCATATGGCTTATGCTAGACACAATGAAATGTCTCTATTATGATACACTTTCTTTTGCCGAAGACATGTTGAAATATTGACCATTTGCTGCCAAACACTCAGTAAGAGCATTTATACAGACAGTGAAAGAATAGTTTAAATTTAAGAATATTTTTCAACTACACACTTTGTTTTCTTTATGCAGTCTCTGTTTCTTTGGTCAAATACAAGAATGTGCAGCGCTCATTGATAATTGAAGCATTGGCTAGGACATGGGATACACAATGTACCTGAGGAGTTTTTGCACTTGATGTTTTTGGGGGTGGTTGGTGACTTGGTAGGAGAGGTTTCTGGGTCTGCGTCATCGCTCTGGTTTTGATCATTGTCACTTTCTTCCCGTACAGAGAGATCTACATTACACCAAAAGCATGCAGTTCAGTCAACACATAATTATAGGCAAGTTAACATTAAAAGATAATCAAAGACATGGTTGGCTTGAGGTTGTTGTGAGAGTGAAAAGAGAAAATAAGTCACCATAACTGACATACCTTGTTTGCACACAGAAGTATCCTCTACCTTGTCCGTCTTGCCCTCTCCCTCATCGGGGATTTTGCTGGTGACAGGGCTGGATACATAGAGTTTGTTGATGTCCAAGGTGGTCTTGCTGAATGGGGACATAGTGGGGTACATGCTTGCATAGCCATTTGAGGAGCAGCTGAGGGCAGCCAGGTCGAGAGCCTTGCCCCCAGTGATGATGGGGATGTTCAGAGAGAGCTTGCGCCGGCGGTTGGGGGACGAATTCTTGGTAATGGCCAGGGGAGGAGGGGAAGAGAACTTTCGACTGGCCCTAGGGGAACTGGGAGGATCTCCATACAGGTGTTTGTTGTTCTGACTGCTGGCAAAGAATAACTCCAGGGATCTGCATCAAGGGAGGATAGACACATTTCAATTTAGGACATATGAATATGTTTCTTTGATATTTGGTAAGTATACTCTATGTTTCAATCCGCTCATCAGTAAAAAGAGCTTAGCTAAATACACAATACTGTCTAAATAATTTATGCAAACCAAGACAGCCACAGCAACAAGGAGTGCCTTTGCAGACACGTCTTGTCGTTTTAGAATAGGATACAAGCTGCAGTGTTGCAGAAAACCTCTCCCACTCCCTGCCACCCTCCTGGTGACCTCACGGGTTCCCATAAATAGCACAGCGAGTGATAGCGCGCATGGCCACTGCTGACATAGGCAGGCAAGCGGAGGTGGTTCACAGTGACATGACGAACTCCGCAGGAGAGCATGCTGCAGGGCGTGGGCATGGGGAGCTCCCCCTGATCTAAACCTCCTGGGAGTAGGGCTCTCTCTCTAGGAGCCCTGGTTGGTCGGTTAGCCCCTCTGCAGCACGCCATCAATATTTCACACTATGGATCCTCTGCAGACAGGGAGAGAGGAGGGAAGTGGAGGGGACTGCAGCAGCATGGAGGTCTGTTGCCATAGAGCGACAGAGCCCAGTTGAGACACGGGAGAGACTGAACCCAATTACTGCCTCCTACCACTGAACACACACATCGCACACTCACGTGCACACACACCAACACACACGCTGATACAGAGGCATCATAGAGCCTGTCCTCCATCTGCTACTTCACCATGCTCACAGTCACCAACAGAAACAAACTCCTTAAAATTACACACACAGCCTCTAAGATCATTAGACTTTCCACTCCGAACCTCACAGAACTAAACACCAATGCTGCCACAAGTAAAGCTATCAATCTATCTCCCTTTCCTGAATGAATTCATGCCCGGACCAATAATATTTCCTCAAGCGAATAGTTGTTTTACTCACTTAGGTACATGTATACTATACATACATACAGTTCACAAATCGGCAAGAACTATCAGAGTACTCGATGCCAGAAATTGTGGAATCCAAATGGTCCCATGGTGAATGATTAAATACATGTGAAGACAAAAATGAACAACTCATAGGGCTGGGATCAGGCTGAAAGCTACAAATTCTGTCATGGGGCATTACCATCAGTCCTACATGTACAGTGTAAGTTGCCTGCCTGACTACTGCACATGCCTTGCACTGATCAGAGGACTGCAGCTAGGAAACAGAGCATCTCAGCAAGACAATCCTATATTTATGCAGCAAGGTCTGGAGCGAAACAGCTGAAATTAGATTTTCTTTTGTCTGTTATAAATCTTGTCAAGTCCTCACTATGTTCAAGTCTGTCCAAATGAATGTGGCTCACCGAGCAGGGATGGCACTTATGGGCTTTTTGTAGATGGTGATGAGTTTGTCTAGCACCACATCAGCACTAGTGAATACGCGATAGGAGTGCAGAAAGGTGTTAAGGAAGTCGATGGAGAGGAAACGGAGGTCGGTCAGCCGCTCCAACAGGCGCTCCACGCTGGCATAGCGGATCTGCAGCACCTTGCAGGAGTTCATCATCTTACTGAAGCGGATGTCCACATCATCACAGTACAGGCTTGAGTCTGACCTGCTCACATAACAGACCAAGACATGAGTACAGAAAATGTGCAGGAAAACAGGAAAAACAGCAAACAGTTGCGTATATACTCCCTATTAGGACCAACAGACATGTGCTCGCAGTATATGACAATACAAAGACTTACTTGATCATCTGTGGGACTGTGACTTTAGAGTTATCTTCAAAGGCGTTCATCATCAGCCCATTGCAACGGATGTTGTCGATGCACTACAAATACCGCATGGGTAGACAGAGTAGAAGAAATGTTAGTGAGTACTGTAATGTGCAGGAATACTGCCGACATCCTCGACTGCTGGAGAATGTGATGCATGTTGACGTGCCTGGCTGATGTCACTGGTCCATGCAGACTTCTCCTGCCTCGAGGAGGCCACCAGGATGACTGTGAATGACTGGCTGTCTTTGGGCTCCACGACAATCTTGAAGTCCAGGTGCTCCATGTCCTGGCCGCTCTTCTCTGATTTGGCTTAGCGGCAAACAGACACACACATACAGTTAAAGCTAGATATCATAATTTATATAAATACAAGCACACATAAAGGCAGTTACTGATTATGTTCCTTTCCATCCATTTTTGAAAAGGTAATTATCTGAATTTCAGCATTCTCTAAAAAAAAAGAAGAGGAACCCATCTTAATCATTTCTGGGACATAAGTAACCCCATGCTTTAAAAAGTACATTCATTTGCTTTACTTTTGTTGTATCAATTACTTTGAGTAGGTATTACTTTCTATTGGAGCATAACTTCCATATATGAATTATTCAATGTTAATTCATCCCAGCATACTGTAGTAATCATACATTATATACCACATCACACATAGTACATACTGTATGGTGCACATTTCTGCAAGCTGCTGTATGAATAAAACACTGAGGTACTCACACTCATCATCTGTCCCCTCAGGGTCCTCCATAAGAGTGCAGTCTATAAGGGAGACCACTCCATTCTGAAAACAGCATAAAGCATGTAGGTATCATCACAACCTTATTCACTTTGCCTATCGTAATCACTATCACTGGTATTGCAGTGTATAACATAGCGTACAGTAGATTTAAGTAACATGATATAGTAAAATAACACTCAATCAAGCAATGCTTTCAAAAGTGTACAATGAGTGCCTGCCTATGTGTGTGCACGCGTAGCTCTGGTGGTCAATGCCCCTGATAAAAGCTACTACATCTCTAACCCTGTCGCTTTCATCTCCTGTGCGTTAATCCGTTCAATTTAGCTCAAAGATTCGACGTTCGTGATGCGCACGGATCATGCTGCTTAAAAGCAGCAGCTCTAGTGCTAGCTCAGCAGCTCAGGCCCACCTTGGTGAGATGAAGCTTTCCTCCAGAACCCCTGGTGCAGATGATTAAATGCTTGGAGAAGAGAAAGCACTGCCTTTCCCCCTCCTTCTTCAGAGACAGAGAGCCCAGTCGCCCACGGGTGATCTTGCCCTTCTCGCTCATCGGCACCTGAATGAGAGACCCTGTGGAGGGGGGGGTAGAGAAATAGAGTGAAAGGAATAGAGAGTGGGGAAACCAAATAATAGAGAGAATCAATATCAAGTGCTTGTCTTGGCTATGACTTAATTTACTTATGTATGTATACATGTACATTCATATGGGATACATGGGATTAAACATAGGATTAAATAATTTGCCATTTCTATTTTCCCTTTCCCCGCTCATCAAGGCCTGTTGGGGATGTGTGACATTTACGGTCCCAGATTCATCATGAGTTTAGTTTGCCTCGGACCAGTCTAATTACACTTGGAAATTAAAGAGTCGCCTCACAAGGAATACATGCTGTTCCTCAGAGAGAGATAGGTCTTGTTTAAATTGAGTTGAGGTCTATGGAGGTTCGAAGATGTGAGACAATACTGTGCTTATTTGTGGAATCTGTGGAATCTGTGGTTCCTTTGCTGGGAACAGATCTGAGGTAGAATCCTTGAAGGCAGAAGTTACCTTGTCTTACAAACGTCTGGCTGGTGTCAAGGAGAATCTCGCAACCCTCTACAATCATGCGCTCTATTGCCAGGTTCTTCCTGATATTCTCTGTCTCGCTCACTTCATCGTGCATAATTCTAGGGAAAGGACATTTCATTACTCTCATTTCATCTATATGGAACAGTATGACCACTATAGCTCTACATTAGACAAGAGACACATAAATGGCACTGATACATAGCAAATCTTTCACTATTGTACATGCATTGTTGAGGTCAATGTGCTTGTTCTATAGAGGTATCGGTTTTTGATTTTTTTTTATGCTGCAGTGATGCACCTGGACAGCTCCTCCAGCTTCGACTTGGCATAATCCAGACTGTTCCTCTCTACGTGCTCATGGGGCGTGTGGGCCAGCAGTTCATGGAGCGTAAGAATGTAGCGGGGGATCTGGAGAGACCGAACAGAAAGCAGCAGGAGTCACACTCAAATATACACTCGCACTCAAATATAAGAGCTTACATGCATGCATGTACAGTGCAATGTAATAACACACATACACACACTGATGAGAAGTAGATCAGTGGAGAGCACTATCTACAGTCATCAGCGAAGATTTATTATCAACACAGCATAGCCCAAAGTAGGCCCCAGCAGAGCAGATGTAGGGAAACTGCATGCCTTGCCAGAAAAGAGCCATTATTAAAGCCTGTGCTTCAAAAACAACCATTTCTTAATAGGTATATTCTGAGCAAAAGCAGACGGCTATTGTTGTGTTGGTGATGAGTGACACTACAATACAGGACATAGTTTACAGAGCCAATGAGCAGCCACCCAGCAGCATTCAAAAAGAGGGTGTGTCTTTGAAGCCAACTCTCGCCTGAGCGGATCTAATTCTGGTAAAAGCGGAAATTAGTGCATTAACCACCTTGGCTGTAATTGTTAAAATGTGGTTATAATAATTGATTGGATCCAATTTGGGCTTTGCCTAAATGAAATAATTGTATGGTTCAAACAACGATTTGAAGATACATTACTCGAGACTGGGACAAGATGGTTATGGATTTGAGAACTAACACTACTGGGCCCAATAGGAATAACTTCAGACTTATCTGTATTTAGTTGTAAGAATTTAAAAAGACATCCAGCTTTGGATATCCAGAAATAGTCAAGTAAAATGGCCAACTGCTTGGTATCACTTGGATATCATCAGCATAACAATGGAAACGAATATGTTTTTCAATTATATGGCCCAAGGGTAACATGGCAAAAAGGACTGGACCCAGAATGACTGCGAGAACATGGAAGTAATGATGGAAATTGGCTTCGGGCTGCATTTATCTCCTGTGTATGTCAGCGAGGAGAATGTTCTAACCTGGAACATGGGGTAGGTGAGGAAAGTCTCCAGAGTTCTCTCCTCACAGTCAGGCTTAGCCTCATACTGTTTCAGTAGCTTGTCGAAGTCTCGGTTCTGCTTGCAGTGAGCGAGGATCTGCAGACTGTACTGGTGGTTCCTCACAAACTCCTGGTAGATGTTCAGCATTGGCAGCAGGATGTCAAAGAGGTCCGCTGGGGAAAGAACAACCCCCAAAAATAGAGAGAGAGAGATCAATCTCAGCAATGAAACAAACGATACTGAGGGTATCTGCTGCAGAGTAAATCAGCATGCCTATTGACATATTGAAATGATGCTTACCCAGCACTAATGTTGGCCAGCTTGCTATTCTGGCTTTTAGACCCTGGTAAAATATCTGATGTAGAAACATGATTGTTTCACTGAAAAATAAAGATATTATGGGGGAAGATATTAGTGATATATTTTGATATGTGCCATTCAGCCTCATACAAATACTTAGAGAGCATGCTTATACTGAGAGCATGCGTGGATGTATGTGGGTGGCTTTTGAATGTGATGGTGAATGCAGATTACAGTATTTATTGTATTGTATTGTATTCCATTGTACATCTGTATTTACTGTGTTTGCTGCACTTGACCAACAGAATTTCTCTGAAGGGATAATAAAATCAACCTTGAACATTGGAGCAACCGAGGGTATCGACATCACATAATATACTGTTTATAGCTTTCAGACAGCTGCCATTTCAGTTTAGATTTACACAGTGGTGGAAAGTAACAAAGTACATTTACTCAAGTACTGTACTTAAGTACAATTTTCAGGTACTTGTACTTTACTTGAGTATTTCCATTTTAAGCTACTTTATACTTCCACTCCACTACATTTCAGAGGGGAATATTGTACTTTCTACTCCACTACATTTATCTGACAGCTTTAGTTACTAGTTACTTTTCAGATGAAGATTTGACACCAATGAATAATGTACCGATCTTTTAAAATACAACACATTGTTAAAGATGAAACCAGTGGTTTCCAACCTTTTGGTCTTTTGACGTCTTCCAAAAAG
>CABFOP010012240.1:4124-24546 GCA_900683385.1 Anoplogaster cornuta
TTCTTTTTTTGGTTTTGTTTTGTTTTGACTGTTGTATTGTGGTTTTTTTGACTATTCTCATTGGTTTTGTTTGTTTGTTTTTCAGTTTACTTTCTTGTGTTACTCAAACATGTACGAAACGAAAGAAAGAAAGAAAGAAAGAAAGAAAGAAAGAAAGATCAGGGAACTGTTATCTGAACTTCAATACCCATAAATCATACAATATGATGCCAGTAAACTGCACACAGCACACACATATTTGCCAACCTGGCTGGTGGCTTTATAACAAAGGATACCAAAAGGACAAGGGAGGCAAAACATCAACAACAACATTGGTGGGTCCAGTTTTCTATGCACGGATCATTCGCTCACTGCTGTTAGGGAACAATTTTGTATTCCAGTTTTGATTCGTCACTTATAGGTGGAGAAGTGTCCATACCCAATACCAGAATTTGGGCAAGTAAAGCAAGTCTACGGGCACAGGGTCTCAATTGGGGGGTGGGCCACTCTTCTCTATTGCAACCCCACTTTATGATTTATGAAGTTGTATAGGGTCAACGTGTAACCCAGTTAAATTGAATATGCTACATCTAGAGTTCTTCAGCTTTAGCTGTGATAACACTATTACTGTAGTTACAATAACACCCCAATAACAATAATTCCTTAAAAATTGTCAAGGTTGTTAACATTGGCCCAGATGTTCTGCTGTTTTTATTGGTTCAATTAAAAATAATGAAGTATGCTGACAGAAAGGGGTTTACATAGTCAATACAATGCATTGCAGATGGTCATTACATAGCTCATTTGACAATGACATACTGTATAAGAGAAAATCCTACCTGTGTTACTGTGAAATTGCATTCAGTCAAATTGCCAGGAGGTTTGCTTGGGTTACGTACAGTAGAGTTGTATAGCTGTTTGGAGGTTAGGAAAAGGGCTAAAATTGAGTCCAGGCTTGACACTCTTCAACTTTAAAGTAAGCTGCCCATACTTCTGACTGCCCCCAACTATCCACCCCATTATAATATAACCTATTTTCTATCCATGTGCCTCTGAAAACACAAAAGGCTGAAACATGTTTGCTCAGTCGTCAAATCTCAATGTTGTACCATTTTGTGATCACCTAAATTTGAAATATTTCTAAAAAGAAAAAACCTTAGGAGCAAGGAGGAGATGAGAGATAATATATTCTTGAGACTTTATGTGATAAATTTGAAGATGCTAACGTGACATATATAATAGTAATAGGCTTCTACAATATGACTTCAATTGGAAATGCAGCTGTATGTGAAAAGTGTGCATGTTGCAAAAGAAGCATCCAAATGGTTGGAGCCATAAAATAATCAGTTTTGATCAGAGTGAGATAAACATGAGCTTATATGCGATTGTTTCTCTTGAGCTGATTTAGAGAAATAGGAGAAAATGCCTTTTGTCTCATGTTAGTATTAAAAAGAGCTCAATTGTGTCTTGCAGAAATAAAAGGTATAAATATGAGATCTCTTCATTTTGCTTTCCTATCTCAGTTTCCAAGTACTAAAAAGACGACATTTGTCCAATTGTCAACTATGTAATGCTTTACTGAAATATGCTTTAATTCCTAGGGACTTGGTGTGAACTTAATATTGATGAGTGTGGTTCAAACCCATGCCAAAATAGTGGGAGGTGTATTGATGCTCCCAATCAATACCACTGCTTGTGTTCTAATGGCTTCATGGGATTCAACTGTGAGACCAACGTTGATGAATGCACATCGATGCCATGTCTTCATGGGAGGTACAGAATGTCTCATCATTAAAAAAGAGAACTACTGCAAATTATGCAGAAATGGCATTCAAATATTTTTAATTACTGTCCTCACCAGTGCCATCAGACATATTCTACATGTTGTATGAAGCTAATATGATGCACTTACAGGTTCTGTCAGTGGTGTCTAAACTACACTCTTAATTTATTTTAATTAAATTAATTTGAAGGGGAAATACTCATTCAGAAGACATTAATCCTCTGAGGGTACAGCTAAAAGTCCACTACCAAAAATGAGTTTGTTTCATCATTCGTCAAAAACAATCTTTTAGTTAAATGATAATCTACGGTGGCCGAGAAGTGTCGAATGAACTGCAAATCCAAGACAAATGCAAAAGCCACAACATAAATGCAAAAGCCACAACACAAACGCAAAAGCCACAACACAAACGCAAAAGCCACAACACAAAAGCAAAAACCACAACAAACGCAAAAGCCATAACACAAACGCAAAAACCACAACACAAACGCAAAAGCCACAACTCAAACGCGAAAGCCACAACGGAAGTGAGCAACAACAGATGTTTACAATGAAATGGGCTGACTATTATTGCCGGTGTTTCCGGCCGACTATTATTGCCGGTGGACACGTGGAAGTGGAAAGTCAGAGGGAAAGTTCTTGCCCATTTGAGAAGTTAGTGAAACATTGTTCGCTAGCTAACTATGATTACTCTCGCTATGTGATTGTCACAAATGAGCAATGTTGTTCAATGTCTTTATATTTTCATATTTATGTAACATTACTCTGCCATCGTTAGGCTATTATGACGCTACTGTAGCTATGCAGTAACGTTAGCATTACATCATTTAGTTAACATTAGTCAATCAGATGAATGTAACCTAAGCTGTACCCGTGTATGGAGACAGCGATATTAGGCTAACATTACAGCAAAAGTAGAGTTACTGTAGAGATCGTTCTATGCAAATGTATATTTTTAAACATGTTCAAGCAAGAGCTAGCAAACCTATCAATCCATCATTGAACAAAGTGCAAAGGATTAATGTTAGCAGATAGGTAGCTCAAATTTTTAACATTACATTTAGTCTACCATGTATGGAACACCAGTTTTCACATTCAATTTCCTTGATAAAATAATAGAATAGATGCCTCAAATTTTCAATCTGATGTAAAATTACAGTTATAGTCAACAAGGCAGCATGAGCCTAATGCCATGATGAACAAACAAGATTTAAGATTTATGGGTACAGCTTAGGTTACATTCATCTGATTGACTACCATTAGCTACATGACATAATGCTAATTTTACTGCATAGCTAGCTTCATAATAGCCTAACGTTAGATGAGTTACATACATATGAAAATATAAAGACATTGAACAACATTGCTCATTTGTGACAATCACATAGCGATAATCATAGTTAGCTTGTGAACAACGTTTCACTTACTTCTCAAACGGGCAAGAACTTTCCCTCTGACTTTCCTCTTCCAAGATCTCCTCAGGCAAAGGTTCATTTTTAATCACAATAACTATATTCTGTGATGAAGAAATACCTGTAAAGACTACGGATCACTTATTTTCCTTGTCTTTATAGCAATATATTCCGGTGTGATATGTAAATGGTAAATGGACTGCATTTATATAGTGCTTTTCTAGTCTACCGACACAAAGCGCTTTACAACAATGCCTACATTCACCTATTCACACACATTCATACACCGATGATGGCAAGCTGCCACGCAGGGCACTGGCACAACCACCAGGAGCAATTTAGGGTTCAGTATCTTGCCATGTCTGATTGGGTAGAATCTAAAGACCTTTCTCTCTCCCATTTGACCAGAAATTATATTACATTTGGATTCATAATGGAGGATAAGAATTCAGAATTTCTGTTGAACACCTTATTTATTTTAGGTAATTTTCTTATCCATGAATGTAAATGTAATAAGACACAACCCTTATTGGTGTTTTTTTTTACGAGAGAACTAGCACTGTACTACAAATCACTGAAGTGAAAAGTGATGAAAAAGAAAACAGCAAAAGAACACTGAACATTATTGATGCCTTAGATTTATTAGAAAAGACCCCTTAGCTATTTTATTGTATTTTATTTGTATTGATTTTTTATTAAGTTATATTTCTGTTCACATTGTGTGCTCTGTTTTCTAAAGAGCCTGCTACTGATGATGTATGACTTGCCATATATTGTTGTACAATTTCTACTTCAATATAATAATAAAAACTTTCCTCTTCCACATGTGTCCACCGGCAATAATAGTAATATAATATAACCAAAAATGCTTCTCAAAAAATTACCTACCCTACCTTTAACATCCGTTGTTGCTCACTTCCGTTGTGGCTTTTGTGTTTGAGTTGTGATTTTGCATTTGTGTTGTGGCTTTTGCGTTTGTGTTGTGGCTTTTGCATTTGTTTTGGATTTGCAGTTTGTTCGACACCTCTCAGCCACCGTATATTTCTCCAAATAAGATTACATAATTTTTAACAATTAAAATATTTATCAGAGTAAATGCATTAACAATAGTGTCAATAACACATAGAGGACCATATTAATTTAATCAATATCTGGTATTAGTTGTTATAAGACCAAAACAATTCAGACTGTGTAGTAGGAGCATAGATGTGTTTATATTGAATTTCAATGGTGTATAAAGTATTTCTTATAGATCTAAAAATGTTGATTTGTATCAGTTCTAAATAATGTAGTCTTGAATAAGAAGTATCAATTGTTTAAAACATTTATACAAATGAATAATTAAATTTTTTATTAGTTTTTGATAGTAGACTTTTGGAACTCACTACAGTATATACAGGCTTTTTCATTCATTTTATAGTTTAGGTTTGGTAAATCAAATCTGACACCATCTGTTTGGCCTTTTCAGCTGTAGGGATGGAATAGATGCATACTCCTGTGATTGTGAATGGGGATGGACCGGCAGCAGATGTGAAACAAACATCAATGTGAGTTGAGCCCAATAAAACCTTTCTGGGAGAAGAAGACTTTTGAAGAATTTTGTAATCTTTGTGTGGTCTTTGGTAACTATATTGATTTTTTTCCTACAAGATAAATCAATTGATCTACCAGGATCATGTAAGCATTGTACAAATACCTGATTAAAAAGAAATTGCTCAGCCTAATGCCTAATTGATGTAAAACCCAGCACTGCTTCGTCTTGGCTCCAGGGATAAAACATTGAATTGCTTAGAAGGTCTCCTGGAGGATTCTGTTGAATGAAAATCTGATCGTCTGCTTTTCAACTATGAACGATTGATCTTAATCTACAGTTTACACTATCCTTTCCTCCTCAGACAACATTAGATTCTTGTTTTCTATTACAGTGTACACTAGTGGATTTCAGATGCATTTTCCCATTTTTTGCTATGAAAAGGCTTAGTCAGCGCTCTGTTCAGGTTTCAGTATTTTTGGTACAGTACCTGACTACTGTATGTTTGATGTCTTTTCATACTGTATACAGGAGTGTGCTTCCAGTCCCTGTTTAAATGGAGGATCATGCGTGGATCTCATTGACAAATATGCATGCTTTTGTCATGATGGGTACACAGGGAAAAACTGTGAGACTGACAAAGACATCTGCAAAGAGACATTTTCAAATGTCTCCCTGTGTTTCAATGGAGCTACTTGCATTGATGGTGAAGGATCAAATTTTACATGCAGGTGAGTTGGTCTAGAGTCAGTATAGTAATGGATAAAGCCAATTTGTATCCACTTTTGAAAGCCTTATATTGTGTTTACACTATGGCAGTGATACCTGCTTGTATGAGAAGTGTTCTGTTGCCAGGATATGGTCATGGAAAACCAAGAAAATGCATGGAATTCAAAAGGTTTTTTCAGGCCTGGAAAAGTTATGGAAAATGGAAAACATGCATATAGTTTTGGAAATGTCATGGAAATCTGTTAATACATTTATTGATCTTTATTTCCAACAAGTGAAATGTGTCGATCCACTTCCCTTTGAGGAATAAAAAACTAAAATCAGAGATTTCCTGAAAGTATCAGTCCTAAGTGATAATTAGGACTTCGCCTGAGACATTCACATCAGATATTCAATGTTAAAATATTTGAAAATTGCAACATAGACTGACAAATATTGGTCAAGAGAATTGTGCAAGATGTCATGGAATAGTCTTGGAAAAGGTGTAGGAACCCTGCTGTTGTCGTAGTGACAAGAAGAACTAAATTGTAATGAATCTGGATTGGAAAACTTTGGCAACAGATGACAAAAAGGTAAAATGTTTTAACATACAGTATGATGGGCTCCTTTAACATTGATATCAACAGTTAAAGGAGCCCATCATACTGTATGTTAAAACATTTTACCTTTTTTGTCATTTGTTGCCAAAGTTTTCCAATGTAAAATGTTTTAACATACAGTATGATGGGCTCCTTTAACTGTTGATATCATATGTTACCATTGATATGTTAACAGAATTTAACGCTTGTCTCTAATTGAGAAAAAGTCACATGCGTTACAAGGAAGATGCTATATCTCTTGACTCAAATAACAATGCTCCAGGTTGGTTGCAAGTGAACCATCACTTTTTAATTGCTGACATGCTCTCCCTTGTGTGATGAAGTGTATCTGAATACAAGGTGTCTGCGGTAATCGTCTGCAGATTTGACACAGCAGGTTGCTGGACGTCTTACAGTTAATTACATTGTCTAACCTTTTGCACATGTGCTACTATTGTATGCTCAGTGACATGATTTAATGTGTCCTAGTGTACCACAATTCCAAATAGATTGCTGCTGCTGTCTACTGTGTTGTGTATTGATTTAGTGTACTGCCTGGTGGTTTACCACAGCATGCTCTTATAGTGCTGACTTCATTCAAGGCACGATATGCGAGTTTGAAAGAAATATCAAAACAGTACAGAATTGATTGAAATTATGTTCAAATATGTCAAACTCAAAATGATCAGCTTAGATATCAAAACAAGTTTTGCATGTTAGAGATTGTATTTATAGTTTTCTCATTCTGGAATTGGCTTGAGAAGAGTTTTACGCTGTCACACGTTTTCTTAGCTGTCCACCAGGTTTCATGGGGGATTTCTGTGAAGTGGATGTTAACGAATGTTGCTCAGCCCCCTGCCACCATGGTGCCATTTGCCAAGATCTAATTAACAGCTACGTCTGCCACTGTCGGCCAGGTGAGTCACTGAGACAACCTGTGAGTTTCTCAGTTAACTCCGAATTGACGCAGCCAAGGCAGCTCCTTCTATTTACAGGAACTGCTGTAGGACCTCAGTGTTCACATTAATTGCTCAAGGTACAACACAGGATTATTAAGACATCGTGTAGATGGCAAGACATTTCTTAATACTGAAAGCTCCATGCTCTTGCTGTGCTCCAGTTGGGGTAGACTACCATAAATGCTTTATATAGTGCATTTCATTTGGTTTAAAAGAGGCCACATGAAGTGTCACAAGGTTACCATAATGTCTACATACTTGCTGTGGCTCAAAGCCTTTCTAAAGTCATCTCTTTTTTGTCCGGAGAGAAATCTGCAGTCATACAGTACTAGAAAAGACAGTGATAAAAAGATGATACTGCCTTGCCTCATTAAAATGTATGTGGCATCTTACTCTTTAGTGAAAGCCTTTTCTTGTCTGTGTATGTGTGTGAACCCCAAAAGAAGCAAATCAATGTAGGAGAATCTGATTGATATTCACTTCAGAGGGTGGAAGTGGGAGAGCCTGGGCTCACCAAGGCACTCTGTGGGCTTTTGTTCCTGGCAGGTTGGACAGGCCTTCACTGTGAGGATGACATTAATGAGTGCCTTCCACAGCCCTGCAACCAGGGGATATGCATTCAGAATGATCCGGGCTATGGCTACACCTGTTTCTGTCGTCCTGGATTTGTGGTGAGGCTCACCACCTTATTCTCCATCTTTTTTGTCACCTTCCCCCTCTTGCTCTCTTCTTTTTCATGTCTTCTCTTTCCAGTAATTGTGAAGTTGAATTGTGAAGTGAATTGATAGAATTTTGTATTTTAACTTCTCTTGGTCTCTTAGAGTTTAACCATCTTTTCTTTATTCTCACTGTCCTAAGAAGGAAAGATGGAGATTCTTTAGAATACCTTTCACATAGATGTCAGGCATTTGTCATCATTTTTGCTACTGCTACATCATCACTGCTCTCTTATTATGGTGGATTGGAAGAAATGTGACATATTTGAATGTTAATGTCCTCAGAAATCACATAAAAAATTAAAATGGTGAACCTGCCTCTTAAAGATTGAATTATCAGTAAGCATTTCCTATTGATCTTGATTCATCATGATTGAAAAGATTGAAAAGAAGGTTTTAACGACAAAGTTAGCATTGTGTTTGCTGTGGTTGGAAATATACTGCAAACTTCAGAAATATACAAGTTGTATACACAGTATACCAGTTACATGACAAATCTTAATCTATTTTGCATGTACAGGGGAAGAACTGTGAATACAATTATGACGATTGCCTGTTGAATCCATGTCCAGAAGCGTACTCCTGTGTAGACGGCATCAACAAAGTCAGATGCCTTCCTCCTGTTACGGATGTTCCCTTGGAGACTGCAATCATGAATATCACTCAGGGCTTCAGAACATTCAGTCCAACACCAATGGCTGAGCAACCTTTAGGTACCGATCTTACATGCATGTTCATTTTAAAGCCATTTATTCTCAACCCAAGTAGGTACATGTATATTCTAATGTCCGTATGCTCTCTTTTAAGCATATTTAATCACATTTCAGCTTAGTTCCTAATTCAATCTGTAAAAGCTGCATGTGCAACTTGAAAATGCCTTCTCCAAAGGCCGCATAACGTTATAGAAGTTCAACCTTTCCGGTAACCTACATTAGTGTTTTTAGCCTTTAAACTTTAATTATGTACCTTCAGGAAGGTTCTAACCCTATATATGTTAGCTCTCTTGAATGACTAGGATTTCAAATGTGATGAATCAAATCAATATGATCATGGTTCATATTTATATCGGGAAACAGACTTAGGGCTCATGGGGTCGAGACAGGAAAGCGAATCACCTCGAGGGATTGTCCTTTGCTACCAAGAATGAAACACATGGCAGTGTCTTAGATTAAATTAAACTTTCTCAATCAAGTCACAGCCTCTTTTACTATGTTATTACCTCCAGCAACATTATGTGTGAAAGGAAGTGACACTAAATTATTTTAACTGATAAGCTATTATACCAATCAATTTCAACAAAGACAGTCCAGGGATTTTGTACTAATTACTAACCTATCCTTCCCTTGTCCTTCCTATCAAGTTTCCATTGGGACAGGAGCCTCTAACTGAGCCGTGATTTTAGAGCATTTGAAAGCATAGCAGACAAGGATCTATTGTAATGGATTGAGAGATGATCATATTTTGTGGTGCTTCTGTAAAAAAAGGTTAAACTGCTGTTAATGTTGGTTGATACTAGAATCCATTTTCTGTTTGAGAACAGTAATTGTCAGTGTTGGAAGCTCAATCATTATTTGGGGTTATATCCTTAACACTCAAATGTCAAAATTAAAAAAAACACTATGTGCTATAAATGATTGATACTGGATTTAGTTATCTATGAGAGAGGAGGAATTCAGAGCACTGGGCAGATAGTTACTCCTTGACAGATGAGCTCTGTCTACCTTTGAAACTGTTCACAGAGCTGTAAAACAGACCTATTGAACACAGACAAGCTTGAAACAATTCAATGTGACACTGAAAATCACTGTTGGGGACAACACATTATGGAGTCCTATCCACTGCACCTGATCCACCCTGATTCACTACATATTGCTTTGGTTTAGAAAGGGTTAAACATACACCCAAAACAGGCTTAGAGAAAAACACACCTAGCATCTATACACAATTTTTTTTTTTAAATTATTATTATTATTATTTTACACACCAGTGTATAATCAAAGTAAATAGGTTTAAAGTAAGAGGATCCAGAAACACATGGGTTTATCTAACTAGGTCACCACCTAAAAGCATGCAGTGCCCTTGGTGCTGCTTGAAATAGAGATAAGAATAGGGACTTCTCCACAACCTTTGAAATATACCAAGTCTATAGGAATTTAAACATACAGTAGAGGGAGTGGTTAATGTGGTAGACTGATTATAGTGGATAGCTCTTGCACCATTCCGTATCATAGTAATTTGATAAATGAGTAAACAGTATTTGAATTTGAATATTTGATCTAAAATGTTGATGTACAATATATAACTTATTGATAGAGAAGAAAATATAGGACACTCAGATCTTTGCAACACAGCAAGTCACAATAATTCTATGGAAGAAGATGATTGTCTTGGGGGAGAGGATTGGGTTTCTGTTTTTCATCATGGTACAGTACATGCAATGCTGAGCTCCATTGTATTTTGAGCTCTACATGTGCAGTCTGAGAGCTGATGGGAATCTAGAAAGGACCCTGCTTGTGGAGGGAGGCTTACTGCAGCTTAGCCATGACTTGGTGGACCTTTCTTAGAGTGATCAACAAAGCACAGGAGAACCTTTTATTTTCATTTTCTGCCAAGCGTAACAGAAATGAAATGACTAAAGCTGTGGCTCCTCAAAATAAAATTGATGAGCAAGATGAAGTTAGCCAGATGGTCACTTAAAGACACGTAAACATGTCTTGGTGCTTCTCTCTGTCAGACAGTCACCGTTCCAGTAGGCTATTATGTTTACCATGCATGCATTTGTTCTGTGTCCTACCAGTTTATCTGTACCGGTTTTTCTTTACAACCATTTACATAGTACCTAATTAGTATGCCTTTGACCATTTTTATATATTCAGTGGTACAACTCAGTCATAATATCATGCTCATGATGTGCACAATTAGTGTCTCAATTTGTCATCACAGCAACAGTTTATGGCCTGTGAGCTCCTGTACAGTAACTGTCATTGCAGTACGTTGGATCTTCCATGGTGAATTGGGAGTAATATTCATCAGTTACTTTTGAAGCCTTTTGAATATATTTAGGATTCCATTCTTCTGTATTTCAGTAATCTATTAATAGAATGATAAGATGTAGAGAACAGTGGATTTCTCCAGATGTGTCTTCACTCTAGACACTTAAATACTATAAAACATTGATCACGCTTTAATTCTTATTGTATGGTTGGTTCTGATTCATATTAGGATTTTGTTTTTTGCTTTTGAGACACACGGTTATATTTATTTCCCATTTATTATGTTGCTTTGTTTTTCATAATCCAATCAATACCTGTGAAGTGTAATCATCCTCATTTAAAATCTGACATTTTCTAACATATCTTGAATATAAGATATTTTTCTACTCATTCTGTAGCTAAAGGACAACCTTTTGCCTTCCCTCAGGGCTCTGAAATTGCAAAGGGCCAAGAATGGTCTTCAGCAATATTTTATCTCTGTCCTGTGACAAGTTCAATCAGTCAGTCTATTACCCTGCCCAATAAATCAGCGACAAAACAGGACTTACATCCTGCCTTTTTTATAAATGGGACATTAAGTCCATATCAATTAAATCTCACCGCCCAAAGTCTATAGCCATATTAATTGATCCTAAGTTCACATTTCTCCAAACATATTTTTCCAGGGGAATATCTTGCTTTAACCTCTGTCTGACATTCGCATACAATTGCTCTGTGCTGCAACATTGCGGTCATCCTATAGTTCCATGCAATATGAATAACATCAATTTTCTTACCTCTTTTATGGACATGCATTAAACCTCACCCTAGATTAAGCCTGATCTGATAGATTTATCTCAAGGAATATTCCCACTGAGGATTTTTTTTTTTGTCTGAAATCAGCCATTGAAAGAGAATAGGCTAGGCTTTAGAAGAGAGTACAATGGTCACAAACTCCTCAATCAGCAGTATGTTAACCCGCTAAATCTCATTATTTTCTGACCTTACTATAAGTACAGTACAGAAAATACTGCTATTGTGCATAAAAGTATATTGACAATGAATGATAAATAGGGTACAGCTTAGATCGTAAATTTACAATTTAGATTGAGCCCAACCGTTTTAGTTACTAGTTCAGTAAGTGCAGATGAAAAATTTGAGAATGTAAGATAGTGGTGAAAACAGGAGACCTTGGAGGGAGAGACTGGAGCTAACTGCTAATGAGGAATGTTACTGCCTCCTGGCAGCAGCCTCAGACTGCATCAAAGACTACATCAGACTAAACAAGGCTTTAAAATTAATGAATAGCTTTTTCTCTGAGGAGTAATTTTCCATCATCAGCATTGGCAAATCCCATTGTCAGGACTGGAGCGGGAGACGGCATAGCATTGTTGGTGTGTGCATTTATCCTCATTAATTCACAGATCACAATAGGTCTGTTCCTGATAATTCTCACTTTTTTGTTAGATACGTTTCGGTAGGGTATAATAGGGGTATTTAGGTTATCCTGTTTGCCAAATGCTCTGGAGGCCCACTGTCAGATCAAAGAGGGTCTGGTCTATTAGGACTTGACGTGTAACAAATATTGATAAAGGTTTCACTTGCAGTTGCTCGATTAATCATTGCAACAACTTTAAAGGAGCTTGCTGATTTCTCTAGTGTAATGATTTTACAGATAAGAACAGACACAGCTTGAGACAGGTGCATCAAGGAATGCTTTTCCTTTTAACAAGCTCTCTGGGTTGACTTTTCTGGAACAAATTGCAGAATTTCCTTCAAATGAGGAATATATTGAGCATGAGCACCTCTAATGTTTGCCTCCAATTGCAGTCTGAGTCAGTCTTTTAAGTTTGTCTGCGTCACTACCCCCAATATGCTCTCAGGCAGTGGAACCTTTACTGAAATATCCCATAATTGCCTATTCTCATGGATTATATAAACCAAGTTATCCCACTATAAAATTAAGTGTGTAATTAACTTGTATAATTACCTTAATTTCAGTCAAGACTCTTCTTTCTTCTAATGTTATGTAATTTACAAGTTTCACAGCTTTCTGGCAAAGCAAGAACACCTTTACACTGAGCAAACTGAGAAAGTGTGATATTAGCATTTTAAATCTTGTCTTCTCCTTTCAAAATGAAATGATTATGTACCGTTTGCTACTATACCCTGTACTCTATACTGTATATGAAGTTGTTAAACCACATTGCATTCAAGTTGCAAAGTTCACAGTCTGATGATTACCATTTACATTCCATTTACATTTTATGCATTTAGCTGATGTGCTTATCCAGAGCCATATAGTGTGTGTGCAACAGTAGAATAACCTTAAATTCCTATATTGCAGAAATTATAAGCAACCAAAAACCAGGAGTGCAAAGGTCAGGGCCTTAGTGCACTTACAATCTCCCTGTCACCATAGAGCAATCATTTGCAAAGAGCTAGGAAAATAAATAGAATAAGAGCTGAAGAGAGATAGGCAAGGTTGTTGTTTTTCAGAGCGATTAGAGTGAATAGAGAGGGGATATAATTGAGTGAGGAGAGGATGATGTGAAGTACTTGTTGATTAAATTTTCTTGGTTCAGTAAGTCCATGAAGAATCAAGTAATAGAGTTGTACATTTACATGTTGCTTGATGTTGTTTAACCAGAACTCCCAGGTTCAAGCCTCCTTGACAGCAAGTATCTGCCCTGCTGAAGTATCCTTGAGCAAGACACTGAATCCCTATTAGCTGCTCTGTCACCTTGGGCACTGACTTCCTTGGGGGGGGGTGGTTACAATAGAGTATCTCAACAGACTTTTTAAAGATAAATAAAGTTCAGTGTTTTGCTTCTGTTTACCTTTTTTTTCTTCTGTTTTTTAATCTCTTAGATTCAAGCTACATTCAGTATTTTGGGAATTCATACCTGGAGTTTGAGGGTATTGACCTTGGAAAACTCAACAACATTACAGTGAGATTTCAAACTCAAGTGGCCCAAGGAACTATCCTTTATGTAGAGCAAGGTCCCATTAATGGTGAATTATTTTTCATGAAACTTTTTGTCTTGGATGGAGTCTTACAGGTAAGGACTGATGTTGTTATTAAGTAGTTATTACATGTTTACCCATGAAGTGCAGTTAATGTAAGGGCCATTCATTCATTGGATAGAGCAATAGAAAACTCTATGTCACTGTATGTATCTACTTGGAAAAACACACTTTCAACATTTGTTCTTTCAAATAATTTTTCATTTGTTCTTCCAGTATGCCTTTTGCTGTAACCAAGAGGAAGAGATTACAAGGATCAATACATTAATTCATGTTGATGATGGCAAAGTGTACATTATTAATGTCAGGTAAGGTGTTGGTTTTATTAAGTATGAAGTAAATAATTTACAGTTTCAATATTTCTTTTTTTTTTATTGGGTGAATTGAGACATTCAAGACATTCAAGACATTCATGTTAGGAGTCTGTTTCAGGCCATAATACATTTTCTATTATGAATCAAGAGGTGAATTCAAAATGATAATCTACTTAGGTCCTAGTAATATACAAAGTGTGTTGACATAGTGTACATGTTATTAGCATCTGGGCTGCCATTACTTGATTCCTAGTTATCCAGTGTGTCTGTCGTAGGATAAGGGTTGACCAACACTAATATAGGGTGTTATATAATTGGCAGAAATCATCATGAATGAATCATCAGGGGGAGATTTTAGAACAAATTGACATATGGACATTTTAAAGAACTAAAACAAACCTTAGACTGTGCCTATTAAAATGTATCAGTGATCACTGACTATATTTTATTACCTGTTCTGACGTCTTCATTTTCATTACAAAAAGAAACAATCAAGTGCAGAGCACAGAATCAATGATTAAATGATTAAAAGTGATTGTGCCTCATTCAGTTTATATTGTTCATAAGCCCAAAAGCAATTTTGTTGCAAGCCCTCTCTATTTTCTTTACGTTTATTCTGACATAAGAAATATTGTGGTTTAGTTTCATCACTCAAAGTTTGTTATACATGAGCTAGAAGCTGGCACAATGCTGCTAATATTCAACTCCTATCATATCTGTTTAATTTGCATTTAGGGAGACTGCATCTTTTAGCAGTACACAAGGAGGCCATTTCACCTTCTCCAACAGAAGTTATATAGGCGCAGTGAGAATATTTTTTTTCTAAAACATTGTTTTCTGTATACGTTAGAGACTAGGTGTAAAGAGAGGAAACATGGGATGAACATTGTGATATTAATCATGAACATTACTCCCAAAGGTGAGCAAATGACTTGAAACAAAACACTGATGATTGTCTCATGTTTCTCTGCAAAATAACAAATGTTGGTCACAGCCTTGCCCTAAACAAGTGAGGCATCTAGGATAGCCAATCAGGTACAGTTTAAGGGAGGGCAAGGCTCCGCCCTTGTTTTTCTTTGAGAAAACTGCAACGGCTGTATAAATCAATCATTATGTACTATACCTGCCCCTAAGAGAAATGGCAAAAAAGAGAGCTGTCATAACTAGAGGGTAGGGAGTATGGAAAAATGGTTTCTGGTGTCACAAAGAAAATTCTTTATAATTGTCTGATGGCCGAGTCCGTCCATCTCTGTCTGATTTGACCCAGAGCTACAACACCATGGCCGTCCTTAACGTCACTGCCTAACTCATTATAGACTTTTAATATATCTTCCCGTCAAAGATGCTTTTCAATATGTTAAATAGAAATCCACTGGGGCTGACTTCTCAAGGACAGTGAGCACAGTGCCCTCTGGCTGCTGGCCAGGCCGCTCTGGCAGACTGCTTCTAAATTAACCGCTTCTCCATACTGGCTCTAGAGAAAGGACTTATGGAGCTTGGAGTTGGTGCCCCAAGTGTTTAGCTAGCATATGCAACAGCCTACAAAGTAGCAGGCTTAACAAATCAGACTAGATTGCTTCCTGGACCTGCTAACTTCCACTCAGGGAACAAGAGGTATCAGGAGACACTGGAGAGGAGACAACTGTGGCCTGAGTACCCTCAAGCTGCAGATAGTTAATCCACAATCTGCATTTAGGAAATTATCTGCTCTCCCCTGTTGTTTGAAAGCGGATAATTCATTTTTGAAAACTATGAATGGCTGTGGGGTTGTTCCAAAATAGTTGTTCAAAGGTGCATAAGATACCCAGAGAAAAAAATAATACAGCAGATCCATTTTGATCTTTGAGCTTCATCAGAATGAGTGATATAGTTGAATTTAGGTTTAACTGCATGTATCAGCAGATAAATTAAAACATTTGCACACAATTAATAAAAAATGTGTTTCTTAGCAGTCACTATTTCACTTCACCTTTCAGATAACCATTCAGATTTCTGAACTTCACATGGCCAAGGTTTATTGAGATATATGTCAAACCACATAAAAGATTAATAATAGTGTGTTATCTGCAAGAGAAAGTTGTCTTCGTCTGTGACATTGTTACAAAAAAAAGAGACAACAGAGAGGGAGCATATGGATTAGAAGTAATAAGAATAGGAGAATAGGTGCCTCCACCACCCCATACTGTAATTATCATGCTTGTTCTGGTCACCCTTTAGCAACCACAGAATCCAAGAAATACCCCCATATGCTGTGTGAAGTAGTGCATAGAGATAGTACCATCTGACGATATGGCCGCTTTAAAACATTTGATTTAGCATTGGAAATATGAGCAACCCTGCTTCTGTTCATTTGACAAGTGTTTTTCTCTCATAGACAACACCTCACCCCTTGTGAAGCGGAGGTAACTGTTTCCGGCTATGATAAAATCAGAAGTACAGCAAGTAATTACTGGTCAGGACTCATACAAAGAACAAACCATGTCTTCATAGGTGGTCTACCACTACAATATCTGCTCCATCAGGTGAGACTCTATAGCAATTATGTGGTTTCTCTCTAGATTATTGATCTACTGATATTGTAGGATGGTGAAAGCATGTAATAGGTTTAATATTTCCAAGATCATATAAGCTTAAAATTGGTCAAATATGGTATAGAATCATACTAAACTACTTTTCAGAGATGTATCTTGGGTCCTACAGTATCTCAGAGTTGTTGTTTTTTCCCTTTAGGGAGCGAAGCCTTTTCACAACTATACTGGCTGCATTGAAATAATTGAAATTAATAAACTGAGGAGATTCTACGCATCCAGTGCCATCGCCAGCAGCAACATAGACCAGTGCAGGTTAAGTCTTTGGAGTCATTGGCTTAATAATATTTTCCTCATGTGAACCGTTTTTCAATCAGCATACTTTGTACAGTACTATTTTCATCATACATATCATCCTTGGCACATGCACAGAAAACAAATTTAAAAGTTTGTAACTAACTCATTATTATGATTTAGGATGACAGAAATAGTCAAATCATATCTGTCATAGGATTGTATAACAAGAAAATTTAATCCAATAAGTAAAGTACTGCACTGTGCAATTATCTCAGATAATACCTCTGATATTAAATTAGTTGTCCTGGAAAGTTTTCCATCTTGAGATTTACATGCACATTAGATGCACACAAAACTTGCAATAATGGCCGGGCTTGTTGTTTATTTAAAAGCACCAGGTCTTTATTAGAACGTTCAGGTGATTTTTCCATCAGTCTTGCAAAAACAGCATTAATGCATCAAAAGTGTCTTTTTGGTAATATATTTTGTGATATTTTAGTAATTTTAATGATATATTAGGCTATAAATATTATATGAATCTCTTTCAGGTAATTCTGCTCTATTTTTTTTTACTGGCTGGCTTTTGTTGGGGACCAGCCTTTATTCATGCATACACACAACACTCCCCAGCTAATGTTAGATATTCAGACACTATTTGAGATCCAGATTTTGTTGGAAGTTTTACAGTATGTTAATTGCACATTGGTATTCTGACCAATATATTGACATATTGAAAATCAAATCTTATGACCACTCTTGCAGATATACTTTGCATTCATATGCCATAGAAGCCTCGACAACAAGTTCCTTGAGTTTGACAACTCAGTATGGCACCATTGAGAGAGTGAACACATCAGTGCTTGATCCCACGCAACCACCAGAAGATACTCTGCGTGCGCCACAAGTCTGCCATGACGGTCTTTGCCGCAATGGTGGAACATGTCATCAGCTACAGCTGCCCAGTGGAGCTCTAACTTCCTGTGACTGCCCACTTCACTTTACTGGAACTTTTTGTGAGAAAGGTAGGCTTGAAAATGTGTTTTTAGCTGACAATGTATCCCTTTCTTTAAAAACTACTGCAGTGTGAGCTTGACATTGCTCTCATCAAGAGCCAGCCAACAAATTATGGTGTTTAATATATGCTGAGCCTCTCTGGGTAATAGGTTTCACTATGAGGGAGAATAGAGTCACCTGCATTAGGAATTTTGAGTGATGTAAATTATTCAGGTTATGATTAATGAAATGAAAGATCAATATAAGCAGCTTGAACCATCACTCTGTATCCATGTTCACCTCCACCACTCATTTTGAATGAGAATGTGACCTTGCCATGCTTGCTCAACATTCAGCTGAAGCGCTCACCCCTGTCCCCTCCAAAAATATTTATTTTGTACCAACCAATCAGACACTATTACTAAGGGGACATAAAAACCAGACATACATACTAAGAAGTTGTTCCTCCCAGGTTTCTACTCATGCCTGAGGTGCAGTGTACTGTACCTACTGAATACTGACATCTTACTTTACTTCACATTGCGTGGACATGCTTTTTTATCCTCTCTGCATGAATTATCAGCCATGCTAGTACATGCATATACCCTGATATTGCGTTTAGAGATAATGGTTCTTTGACTATAGCCATGTCTTTATATTCTTCCATCTCCATTGCTGGCTAAACTCATAATGTCAACAAATCAAAACAAAGCCCCATTCATGTAATATATTGCGATGATGTCTACCCTACCCATCTTACCATACATGCTCTGACTTTGTAGTAAAGATTGTCCTATATTTTGTTATTTTATTTTATCAGTTCCAACAGTTGTAAGATTGGGTAGTCTGAAATGTGCTTTGCTTGCATGTGCATTTGATATGGCAAACTTACTCGCTCACAGCTGAGACAAATCAGATAGCAAGTTGTGATATTATGTTCACTCACCTGCTCTCTAGCTATATGATTGCTTTTCCAACATGAATCAAATAGGTAGCTAGATAGCTAATTAGATAGCTAAATGATCTATGTACACTTGGTTTACCTGTCCCTTGCCCTATAAGGGGATATAGGTACAGTTATTTTATTTTTATTTTTTTTACAGTTAGTTTCAAGCATCAACAATGATGCTGCTTTCTCCCAGTTGCATTTTGCTCCCTTATAGTTTTAAATTTTAAACGCTTCTCCTGTGTCCTGTGTAGCTCAGCAGGTAGAGCATGGCACTAACACTGCCAGTGTTAGGGGTTACTTTCCCATTGGAGTCACCCATGCTTAAAATGTATTCACTCATGAGTTCTGTAAGGATAATAGCATCTACCAAATGGCATATACACTTTGTGTGCATGGAGAACATTTGACATCACTGGTCATACCCATCAAAAATAAATTCATATCAACATTACAGAGGGCTTCAACTATGGAAGATGAATTGCACGTCTCTTGTGCAGCCCTTTAGGCTGTTAAAATCATTCTATATGTACATGAAAATCTGACAGAATGCAGCTCTAAAATAGTGTTAACAAGGCTCTGGTTTGAGCAGGATTTGTGCACCCGACACCTTCACTTGACACCATGTGTTCTGAAATTGCTAATTTGCAGATGATTAAGTAATCTACTGAAATGTTATTTATCTCTTCAGGCATTGTTAGAAAGAAACATGGATCCTATTTTCAGGACTTCACTCTCTCATTTGTTATGCCATGGGAGACATCATATGATCACCCACAAGCTATGTCAAGGAAATGCTGTCCCCCTTGCTTTGCTAAGCCGAGAATGAAAAAGCCTTGGCCAAATGTCAAGCTTAAGGCTGAAACTCATTGAATGGAAACTAACCCATATTGCTCACAGAGGCCTGAATTAATGTGATGCCCAACTAATAGGCATGTATAACAATACATCCCCACCCCACCCCATTTTATTATGATTGATTTGGTAATTATACTCATGTTCTGATAAAGAAATTGACATTTTGACATTCCATATTTGCATTTTGTAGATAAACAATTGTGAAAAAAAATCATAATTTACCCAGCCCTCTTCTTCCTTCCATGACGATAAAATGCTTATCCCTTAAAGGTAATACGAGCAATGTTCTGAGCAGCATTTTCGGTTATATTAGTAGAAATTGTCTTTATATCCCGACAGAAATCAATAAATCAAGCCCTCTGAAAGAAAAATGGAAAAAATCCGGTGTCTGTATCAGCTGTAATACTGTAATAAATACATCCAATCATTTCATTCGGTCCGAATGAAATGATTAACTGTTAACGTTACCTTCAGCTCTAATTAAATGATTAGATGATCCATTTGGCTGCAATGAAATGATTGGATGGCGTACCTACCGGCCGACTTGCAATTGCAACAACCAGGAAGTCAGACGTTGAGTAGTAGACACTGGACCGTGGTGGGATGGGAACCGTTATCGGGGGGGGGAAAACTAACCAAGCTACAACGACAAGCAGAGTTCTGGACACCACATTTCCCACACCAGTCCACATTTCGGCAACGTACGGCGCCACTCTTCGGTCGCTGTTAATGAGGTAAACAAAGAACACTCATCACACTCATAAACTTTCCTTACCAGTGCTGGCATTTTACAGTCCTTT
>CABFOP010012345.1:0-13255 GCA_900683385.1 Anoplogaster cornuta
AACTTCTTGATATAATTCGTCATTCTTTGGTGCTGAAAACCGAGGAAAGGATTCAGGAAATTAACGAGCCTTAACGTGGAAGCCGCGTTTCGCTGCGTTTCGCTGCGTTGTGGAGTTTTGTACTGAAACACCGTAACCGAACTATATTGGACAAGTGGACTTCTGGACACCACATTTACCACACCGGTCCACATTTCGGCACCGTGCGGCGCAACTCTTCTGTCGCAGTTAATAAGGTAAACAAAGAACTTTCAGAATTGCTCGTACTACCTTTAACCTCATAGAACCAGGTGAATGGGGTTTACCACACATAGATCGTGTCAGGTAAATTGTTAATCACAGGAAAGGGCATTTTGGAAAACCTGTTGGAGATGATCTTAATTTAAAATCTCTGTATTGTCCCCTATGAAATAGCTGCATCCATCCAGCAACCTAAACCAAACTATAAAAAGGTATTTGGAAATACTATTTGACCCGAGTCTGTTACAGATGCAGGTGGAGGCAATCACACGCATTGTAGCTGTGGTTACACACCTCTCAGTTTCAGTACAACTTCCACTTGTGCTGACAGAGCTGAATCAAACCCACCTCAGTAAAAAAATCAATAAAACATTATATTAAAAAACAAACAACACCTAGGTTTTTGAGCATCTTCTTCTCCAGTTTCTGGTCCCGGCGGTTATCTGCCTCTTTGACGGCGGTGACCTCCTCTGCGTCCTCTGGCTCAGCGGGAATCTCGGCGGCCTGGTAGGTGCTAATGATGTCCTCCAGCTGCTGGGCCAGGTCTTCTGTCAGGTCAATGTGCCGACCCTCGGCCGGCTCTGCCTGGGGACCCACCGGCGCCGGGCTGCTCTCCTGACAAGGCTCCATTTTTTCAGAGGTAGAACTGAGAGGAAAATCATAGGTTTTAGTTACGGACCTGGTTTCCCCTTATCGTGACATTGTCGTCCGAAGCATTACTCTCTAGAGAGGAATACCCTGACATGTATTCAAGCAAACCCATGTGATGTAAGTAGCGCCTTGATCTGCTCGATGGCAGTGGCAACCTAAAGGGCAGGAGACACATTCACCTCTCCCATAGCAGTGTACTACCATGGCACCCTTGAGCAAGGCACTTACTAACTCCTGAAAGCTGCTCAGTGGACAATGTACTTCCAGCTATGTCCTTTTTTCACGATTCTACATGTTCAGAAAGTTGCACTCGATAATGACGTTTTCTCTCAACCATCTCAGCCAATGCAATGCAATGATGTCATAGGATTGCAGTTTGCAGTTAATTCCTGTAAATGTCTGAAAATCTCCTTTTGAATCCCCTTTCAGTCAAAATCTGAATGCACACCGTTCACCACCAATCAACTCGCGATTCCAACACTCATCAGTGTGCAATTGAAAAGAAGTCATATGTTCAATAAATCAGTGCCTATTTGCCTTTTGTGTTCCAGAGACTGTTTATGTGCATAAGATCAGTCTGCCTGTGCAGCCTTCACCTCCCTCTGCTTTCACAAGCAGAGCACATGACACCTGTTCCCGGCCCACAGTCTATTTTAGGAACTTCTTAATATGGGCAAGTTATTTATTTATTTCCAATCCACTCTTATTGATGTCAATGTTGTGTGCACAGTAGCTGCACTTTCCAACTATTAATAGTCAATAAAAAAAAGCAATGTTACATAAGAAGATTTTAAAATGGAAATTCAACTATAAATAAATGCCTGTAGAAAAAGTCAAGTGAAAACATGACTGATTTCTGGAAAATCAAACCAATATTAAAAAGAACACTGTCATGTCTATTCATAGGCAAAATGATTCTCCCTGAACTCTTTTAAGTTACACTAAATTTAGCTCCTGTCTTAACCTGGCAAGCTTCAGACTTGTGGAAGAAATTCACCAAACTCCAATAAAAGCAAGCAATTAAACATCTTTGAGAATGAGGTTAGGAAACCATGTAAAGCATAGCATTACTTACTAACAATGTTACATGATTTCAAAGTAAATGTCTCAGAAGGAGCAGGGTAATAAGCAAACAGGGTCTTACCGGGACCAAGGGCTGGAGGGGAACAGGAAGAGTGGTGAGGGGCTCGGAGAGGCTGCCACCACAGATACAACAGCTGTGATACGACCTCCTCAAAATAAACTAGAGGGGCACAGCTCACTTTGACAAGAGAGAGAGAGAGGACAGAGATATGTCTCTGTCCAGGACACCCGGCTGAAGGAATCCACATACCTCCTGCACGACCTGTAAGCTTAGCAAGAAATGACCCCATAGTGTAACATACAGTAGCTGTGTGAATACTGAAGTAGAGACATGTGTAGCGTGTAGGCAATGAGTCCACATTCAGTGTTTTATCTCTGGGAACATTTGAAGAAGCCATTTTCTGCGATGCCTCTGCTGCTTTAAACCAATCCGGTGCTGATTTTATTTTAAGCTGGGGCGCTGTTAACAGCCATATAATTATTCTAACAAATGGGCCTGACAGGCCTAGTCACCGAGAAGGAGAGGAAAAAAATGGGCTGTCTCTCTGATTGGCCAGAATTAGAACAGACCTCCTCCCCAACCCTGAGGACAGCATCACAGGACCCAATATAATGTACTGTATGGTTAGAATCACAACATTTCTTTGCTTAATATGTGCTTAACACTTGCAGTATTTACTCACAGTACAGTGTTATATGTGTATATACTTGTAACCAATACACAGTAGAAATTATGCTGAATATGATGCTGACAAAAATATCTGAAAAGGTTGGTTGTTATCCACAAGATGATCATTATTTTTGCAAGCATTAATTTATTTTCTTATTCCATGTTATGACTGCAGTGATGATTTTTCACCAGAGGATGTCACTGATATGAGTCTCGAATTCCTCACTCTGGAGACCCCTCCACCCCTCACCCTTCAAAAAATAAAATGTGCACGATTTCATCTAAAAGCCCGTCCTTGTGCGCTCTAATTCAAACAATTGTGAATTATGCAAGGGTTAATATATGGGAGTCATTCTGAATAACTGCAAATGTAGAGTTAAAAGACATGGAAGAAAGATAAGACATGAAATAAGCTGCAACACACATTCTTGGGTTAGAAGTATATTCTTTTAAAACAATTTTGAATTTAATCTTAAAAAGTAGAGCACCAAACAATAAATTCCCTACAGCATAAAAGAGGCACTCCGTCCTGACTATCCAGTTTTGATGCAAATAGCTAAACAAGGGATTGGCTACTGAGGTTTCTCCTCACACTCTTAGCTGAGAGGTAAATGATTTGTCCTCTGTGTGTTTACAGGGAATTTCCTAGACATGAGAGGCACAATGCAGTTCAGTAAATATGAATACACAATAAAAACAAAACACAAACACAATCTGAATACATATGCAAAAGAAAATAAAAGGCTCCACTTTCCCTTCACATTTTATGAGCATTCTGCACCATTATCACAACAAATAAAATTACATAACCATAAAATCATCGGCTACATATGTCCCTATAAAAGGAAACACAAAATTAAAGCAGTGCACCTGTAAATGTTTTTTTTATGTAAACATGAGTGAACAAAGTGTTTTCTGATTTTGAACTCCATTTTCAAACTAGTAACATAACCACTTGAAGATGTGAATACACTTTTCTTTTTTAAAAAGATGAGACACACGGTGTTAGCGATCAACACTGTGCTATTTTCTCCCTCATAAAATCTCCCTTACGTCATTTGCAGACATTTTACCTCTTAAAGAGATATACTAACAATCCACATAAAAAGTTTTCAGAATTCAACACTGCAAAAATAGTTGAAATCATAAAAATACACGTATATATACAGAGAAGAAATAATGCATTTGGTGAATGATTAATAACATTTTGAGCTGAAGCACAGTAATAGTCAACCAACTCACTCGTTAACATCAATACTTTAGTATTACTTACAGTAAGTGATAATGATTTATCCAGTTACACTTGAAATGCTGGAAAATGTACTACCGACTGATCATCGTAGCCCCTTGAAATTTGTGTGCAACATGTTTCACACGAGAAACTTGAAATTTGAAAATAACTGGAATGTTTCAACTCACAATAGAACGTAATGTGTTTTACTCCTCCTCCCTACTGACCAGGTCAGTTAGTTATCAAAGATGAAAGGATGAAAGTGCATCGTCAAAACTCATAAATGTGTATATGGTCATCGTTTCTGTTTCTGTTTAATAAAAGCGAAGACATGAGATCGAAAGCAATGCCAGCGTGGCTCACTGCATAACTGCATCACTGCTGCATAAGTACAGATATACCATATAAATAGTAGTCAAATATTTACCAGTATCAATAAGTGCTTACGTTCTAATATATAAATACATCTTACAGTATACATAATTACATATTAACTTCCTCTATTTTTGTGCAATAGCAAATCCCATGCATTTTATCAAGATAAAAACCACAACATTAAGAAAAATGCAACATAAGAAACATTTTAAGATTGTTTTACATAAAGTCAAGCTGCGTCTATCAGCAAAAATGACTGAATAAATCAAAAGCGATCCTTTGGGCAAACTCTCCGACAATGACACTCCGCATCTGACAGTTCTGATACCTCGACGTTTTTCCTTATTCAACACGCTTTTTAAAAACAAAATGGTGAAAGCAAAATAAAGGCACAGACCCTTTGCCGCTTGATCAGAAGCACCAAACTGCACGAGAAGCGTCTACTTAAATTTGGTCAGACTGTTTAATAACACACATACTTTTCCCCTTATAAATAGTCTTCATTTACTGCACTACTGCATCACACCTTGATATGATTACGATAAACATCAGTCTATTTTCAAAGTACACATAAAATACACTGTATGCATCTAAGAAGGAGTATATGTTAGGGACATTTGTACAGAATTCATAAATATAGTTTATGTGCAATTGTACGCAAACTACTATGTCAAACAAAGGCATATTAGCATAATATCTTTCCATATTGCACCTGCACCCAACAATGATTTATTGTTCTCCACCCTGCAATCATCCTGCTACTCATCTAATCATTTCAAACAGTCTCTGAAGAGAAGAGCACACTGCACATGGTGGGTCGCTTCTTCACTGTGAAGGTTTGATCTCCACTCACATTTCTAATCAGCTGTCTCGGGTCTGCGTTAGAGTGCCTCTAACTTGGAGAAGGACGAGATTATGTGCCTGAAGGGCTGAGGATGACGAGGTTGCAGGAAGAGTCTGTTCCCGGACCTCTTCGGAGAGACAGAGAGGGTCTAGTGAGGGTCCTCTGTGGTAATCTTCAGGGAGGCGATGGCTTTCATGCAGGTCTGGACATTCTCCTCCTGTCCGCTGTCTCTGACGCTCGGGTCAGGGCTTTCCTCCTGAGAGCCCTGAGCTGCCTGATGGGAGGACAGCTGGTCCTGCTGTTGGCCTCTGTAGTCCTCCCCTCCCGTCTCGGGCCCCTGGACAGATCCCTCCCCGCCGCCGCCGCAGCACCGCTGGCTCTCGCTGCTCTGGGGGCTCGGCGCCGAGGAGGGGGTGACATCAGTGCTGGAGGAAGGCGGGGAGTGCAACATCTGGATGCCTCCGATAGGAACCACGGGGAGCAGACTCTGGGCTCGCTGCTGGGAGTGGAGTGGGAGGTGGCTGAGGACGTTCTGGTGATGAGAACTGGCAGCACTAGGCAAGCTGGAAGCCAAGCTGCTCCTCTGATCCTGCAGCAACATATTGGCAGCATTCAGAACAGTTTCAACATTGCCAAGCTAATTCCTCAAATGAGAATATATTATTGCAGTTAGAAAAACATGCGTAAAAAAGAAATATAGCATGCCTAATTAAACAGGATGCAGTACAGCGTCATGTTACATACCAATTCCATTTCAAAGGCTCCTTGTTGTGGCAGGTCGACCTTTGCCTGATGTCTGGTTTTATCGCTGGTGCCTCTTTGCTGGTGTGAGCCTCGGCGTGGTGAAACGGCCCTCAACACAACCCTCTGCCGGCCCCTGACTGAGGACTCTCGCTTTCCGGACAGTTCTGTTCCAGGGGACAGGGGTCTTTCGATGGAGACCGGGGAGAGGTGCTGAATGGGGGTGAAGTTGGGGGAGCTGGGCCTCAGCGGGGAGGTGTCCCATCTCGGAGAGGAGCGACCTCGAGGGGAGAGTTCTCTCCTCGGGGAGGGGTAGCGGAGACGGGAAGGAGAGGGCTCCCTGATAGGAGACTCCCAGCCGGGGGAGAGCAGACAGGAAGAGTACGGGTCAAAGAGGAAGCAGCTTTGCTCCGGAGACAGCATAGTCAGAGAGTCTTCGTCGACGGACCTCTGTCTCTGCTCCGTTATGAGGACGGTCCGGAGGTCTGAGCCGGTCCGCCGGACGGAGGCCTGGTGGCGGCCTTCAGCGCCCGGCAGTGAGGCGAGGGAGCAGCCGTGGATGGCAGCTGTGGCTGTGACCGACAGAGGAGTAACTCCACACGACTGAGGACTCGTGCTTCTTGAACGCAGCTTCGGAGTGGAGTCGCCCTCGTATTCATCGTCCTCGTCATCGTCCTCGTCGATTTCGTCGACGTCTTCGTCCATGCCATCGGAGTCGTCAGCGTCCGAGAACTGGTGTTTGGCTGTGCCTGCCGCCCCTGCCTTGGACTCTTGCTGGATTTCATCTACTTTGTTGATAAGAGAATAAAAGACAAGTCAATTTAGCACAATTTAGCATGCTATGATTGAGGCATGCTTGGCTTCATCTAGTGTACAGGTAAGTCAGTAGCTCACCATGTTCCTGTATCTCTGTGTCATCCACTGTAACTGACACACCCAGCTCAAGACATTTCTTCATATGCGCCTTTGACTTCATATGTTTAGTCAGGTTTCCTGTAGACAGATAAAGGAAGTGATAAATAATCATCCACACACTCAGCATTGGTCATTTTAGAGCACAAAACTTGGGAATGCCCACCTTTAGTTTTAAAAGCAAAGTTGCAGACCCTGCAGATGTATGGTCTCACATCTGTATGGGTCCGGATGTGTTTCTTCAGCATGCTTGGCTTCTTACAGCGGATACCACACTCCTCACAAATGTACTTCCCCCGGCCTCGGCCTCTGACATACACATAGTCTTCATTGGACTTGTAGCTGAGAGATGGATAAAAGTTTTACCGCTAATGAAAAATAAATACAACAGTCCTGATAACATATAAAGGGAAGAACAGCGTATAAATCATTCACTAACATCATAATATAACTACTGTATTTCCTGTCATGACAAATAACAAGCGTTATGGTAACTAATGACTTGACTGACCCTCCCTCAAAGATCTTAATGCGTGTTGGCACTGTTTGGGTTGCGGAAGCCTCCCTCTCTTTCCACTCCTCCTTGGCAGTTTTCACTCTGCAGCTGATGTCCTTCACCTTCTTCCCATAGGTGATGTCCACCTCTTTGAGCTCCGGTTTCCTCTGCAGCTGAATCAGATGTACAAACATTTTGTCAACATCCAGTTTAAGCACACGCGATATCGACATGTAACACGATGCTTCCAGGAGGCTCTATGTTATGGCATTACACAGTGTGGATTGCAAACATGCATAACACTGCTGTCGTGGAAAAACCTTTCCTTGTTTTTTCTTGAAAGCTGCACTAGATTTGTATGTCAAAATACAGTCAAAATAGCAAATTCACTAAGTGAGACCATGCAGATTTACCCTATTTGCCCAAATTAAGCTCAGTTGTTGGGTATGATCACTGGTGGGAAATCTCTGATGTCTTACTGACATCATATTACATGATTCTTGTAACATTCAAAACTCCGAACAGTTATCTCTGGCTGCCACTTAGGGCCACCAAGGTGCAAAGTTGCTTTGTGCAGCTTAAACTGAAGGTTTACATGGTATCTTATAGGCAGAGATAAAGAGATGCTCATAGAGAGCCCATGAACACCAATAATAAAATGTCATGAATGCATGTGTGTTCATCTAAAAATAAGATTATATTTCTGAAGTCCTGAAAGGCTAGGTTTTTGGAGATTTGAGGCAGTGATGTGCTTTAGAAAATAGAAAATAAGTATAAGAGATTGTTTTCTCACCTGTTCCATTGTCTGCCTCCATAGGATTAAGGAGGAAACCAGCTTCCCCGCGCCGGGCTGACACATGGCAGCCACAGTGTATATAACCTTGTCTCCCCTCTGCTTAGACCGCAGGAGAGCCAGGGCGGCGCCGGTGTTAAGATCGGGGGGATTCGGGTTGTGGGAACTCACACACCAGGTGGCGTACACGGAGGAGAAAGGAGCGCCGCTGTGAGAGTTGCTGGGCTTGGTGTAGTTGAGATAACACCAGCTCACACCTGTCGTGGTGCGGAGACTTGGAAACTCAGATAACAGCCTCGAATGCTGGGAGTCTGAGATCAGGATGTCTTGACTCAGCTGTGCCACCATGTCCATCTGCACCCTTTTCTCCATGCCAACTTCTTTCGCTTCGCTGACTGATATCATGGAGTACGATGGGGAGCTGCTTTCCAGAGAGCTACTTTCCATGGCTGATTCAACACCGGGGTCGATGGTCTCTGACACTTTTTGCTGAAGTGTGACAAATTTGCTTCTGTCGTCCTGAGCATGAGTTGTGGATGTACCCTGTATCTCTGACCTGTGCCCTTTCTCTTCAGCCAAATTACATTTACCCAACTCCACAGCACTCAACTCCTCCACAATCTGACCAAACATTTTTTCCTCTTTCACTCGTTTTTGCTGTTTGACCTCCATGAAAAGATCCAGGCTGCTGCCCGGGGATAGCATCCGTTTGTTCGCGCCGCCACTGGACGCGTTAGTGGTTGAGATAGTTCTAGAGGTCAGAGACAGAGGGATGCCTGTCTTGAGCTTAGCCGATGACAAGTCGAGGGCTTCAACGTCGAGGGTGTGTGTCAGATGTGTTCTGGCGTAACCTAATACGTTGGGAGAATCGAGATTTCCAGACAAGCGGGAGATTTGGTTCTGAGAGACGGCTGTAGTGGAACTAACACTATCATATTGATTGTCAAACATTTGTGATACTGTGGTGTATGTAATGCTACCATAGGATGGCACATAAGTCTGGATCCTAACGGGAACTAACAGGGTAGGATGGGACAGCTGGGGGCATGTATTCCCAGTGGCAAATATTGGCAAAGCCTGTGGCAGCACCGCGGTTGGTGTGAACGGAAGGGTGTTGCTGAGGTACTGCGGAAACATTTGCAAAGGAGCTTGTGTTAATTCAGTGTCCATATTCAATGACTCCTGCCGCACCAAGTTGCCCCTCCTTCTCTCCTTCACAGCGGAGTGGCCAGTGCTGATGTCCGCGTGTCTAACTTTGGACGCTGGAGAAAGGCTGCCATAGTCAAATGATATGCTGCGTACCTCCGGGAACTCCTTGCGCAAGTTGCAGGGCGCCTGCTCCGAGGAGGAGCGTCTCATTTCATGTTGTTGACGCTGGTGGAGCACAGAGAGGGAGTGCCCACTTCCCGGCACAGCTAAGAGCTCCAGTGGTTTGCCAAATTCATCCTGCCTGGCTGGAGAGGCTGACTTAAAGCTCTCCTCCCTGTCAAATGAGAAGGCGGAGCTGTAAGATAAGTTGCTGTCTTGGCTCGGGCTGCGGGAGAGACTGGTGCAGGCAGACTCAAAACTGGATTCACCAGAGGAGTGCTCAATGTCAGCTAAGCGTAGCCTTTTCTTCTTTGGAGGGAGCTTTTCCGGGGGGAATTGTGCTAACGTTTCACTCCTCTGTGGCCACTGAAACTCTTCCACATGCCTCTCAGGCTCCTTCACCTGCACCTCTGGGGCTTTTTCTGGACTGTCAGGCTCTACTGTGACCCTGATTTCTGGGACTTGTATGTTGGACTGCCGCACTAGTTTGGGGCCTATTTGAAATGATTGTCCGAGTCCACTATCACTTCTTTTTGTTTCCGTTGGCTCCATAGCTTGAAATGAGGGAATACTTTCCTGCCTCTGCCCATGATACTTGTAAGATTCTGGTTGTTCAGTGTGAGGCCTGTTTATTGAGTTTGTGTGCTGGATAACAGAAATTACATTCCCTAAAGTCTTTCTGCCAGAGATTTCAGGGCTCACTGATATCTCCATGTCACTTCTGTCCATCTGCGTATGCATGCTTGGAGAGTGTCCTTTCCCTAACGCTATAATGCCCAGGGCACCCTGGCTTACTTGTTTTGAATCATAGTCCTTAGTTGTGTCAAACATTTCCTCACACTGTTCATGATGGACCTCATATTGACCTGTTAAATCCTCCTCTTCCCTCTTCTCTTTCCGACGCTTCCGTGTCGCCAGTTCCATCGCATGCCTGTGATGGCTCATATTAGATGCTGTAGCGGGGTAATTTTCCATTTCTAATCCTGAGGGTGAAATGCCACTCTCAGTCATCTTTGCATGGCTGTCAGAATCTGTGTGGCCATCATGTGCAGAGAGTTCGAAAGCAGCCTGCCTCCTCAGTCTCCTCGTGCCCCCAGTGCTTGTCCTCTCATCAAAAGAGTGGCTGCCCCTGAGGGCTTGAGGCATACTGAGACAGACCGCTGAGGATGTTGGCATTGAGTTGCTCCTGACCAGAGGCCCCGCATCAGAGCCACTATCTAACTGGGGATCTTTTGCTTCTTCCTTTGTGAATGACTTTGTGTTTATTTTAATAGATTCAACGACGTCTTTCTCTTGGGTGAAAACGCGGGAGACGCCTTTCTCCGAGCGCTTCGTCGTATAATCGCTCGAGTCTGTGCTGCAAGTCGCAAAAGCCGTCGCCTGTTTGGGGCTCGGCCTGTAACACTTCCCAAACATGATTTCTTGATAGGACTTGGCATTTGTATTAGGAGGACCGGTCTGGTGCTCAGCACTCTCGGAGCGTGAGAAGTAGCCAGAGTCAGTGCTGCCCTTGCTGGACTGACTGGGCAGGGAGAGATTTTGGTCAGAGTCACTGCTTCTTTTTTCGGAGAGCCGAAGTGCGAGCCTCTGTTTGATGGTGCAAGATTGAATTGCACGGCTAGCCTGAGCGATGGCAGGAGGTGCATTGATTTCTTGGAGCTGGGATGAACCATCATGAGCTGACATCGGTGTGACTCCCTTTTTCTGAGCAATGAGATTTAGTACTTTTACAGCAGTGCTATCTGATCCCTCCACTGGAGAGTCCAACAGCAGCAGTGGGTCATTGAGAGTGTCCTCGTCTGTGTCTGTGCTTTGCTCAGCATCAGAGTATAACTCTCCTTCCCCTTCAAAAGACCCCGGGTCTGTATTGGCATTGTAAGAACCCAGTTCTGAGAATGGCACTGTTCCAGCTTTCACCGAGTGAGCATGGGATTTTCTGTGTTTGTATAAATTACTCTTGGTTTTAAAGGAGAATCCACAGGGGACACAGGGGTAGGGCCTTTCCCCAGTGTGGGAGCGAATGTGTTTCTTAAGCACACTGGGTTTGGCACATGCCCTTCCACAATAATCACAAACATACTTCCCAGGCTTTTGTTGTTTCTGTTCCATCTTACACACAGACTCTGATAGCTGATCCATCCCTGGGTGGGAACACTGTTGGAGGACCTCGGGTAAACTGGGGGACTTCCTGTGAGAGGTGGGCCCAGAGCTGCCTGGGGATTGTGCACAAACCAAATGACCTACAGCTTTCTGTCTGCCGATAGGAAATGGCTTTGCCCCCTGCGGTGGATATGAGGACAGCTCATAGTCTTGATGGCTTGTAGCGTGGGGTTGCTGATCTTCTAATTGCTGTGATTTCCCTGAGTCAGACGTTTCTTTGAAACCACACGTGTTTCTACTCTGACCTTCTTGCAGTTGTCGGTGCCACCTCTTGCCCTCCAATTCGACCGACGGGCTTCTCTTAGCCGCCGGCTCTGCTGTACATTTTTTCTGTGCAACATTTCTGTCCCGACCCTCTGTGGAGCTTTTCACCCCTGCAGTAGTTTCAAGTGACTCCATGAATCCAATGTCACCTTCTTTGGGATTGATTTTCAAGGACAATATCTGTTATGTAACTGTAGTAATATTATCAGTCATGTGAATTGATTGCAGGGAAGGGTCATCTGGAAGAAATCACAGATAGACAGAATTGAGAATTAGTGAACTCAAATATCTGTGTTGTGATTGATTTTTGTGCTTTAGCTACTAACTCAGATAAGATGTGTAATAAAGCAATAGTTCACACAAAGGAAAAATAACACGAATTGTGACATACTTTGACGGATGAACATGAAAAGTGGGACCACAAAAATATACATAAGAATATTACAAGGAAGGAAAAGTCAACCATCAGCTATTCCACAGTTAAAAACGAGTGTAGGTCCGCCCCTTAAGAGCACAAGCTATTCAAGGCGGTTTCCCAAACCCTCCTAATAAAATTGGTGTATAAAATTCATAATGAGCTCCATTCACAGCAGGAATGGAAAAATCTGTCTCTTTACCAGCCTCTAAAATGCCTCATCTTACCCTTGGCAGATGCCCTACATTTACTGGAGCCTTGCGAGTGTGTATGAAAAGTGTGTATGTGCGTGTGTTTTTAAGCGCGTGCACATGTGTACATCTGTGCATGTGTACATGTTTGTATGTTTGTGTTTGTGTGTGTGTGTGTGTGTGTATGTGTGCACAGATGCTCTGGAGCTGACGTGAATCTGATAGGAATCTAATCCATCCCCACAGCACCATCCTCCTCTCTCAACGCGCTTTGGAGAGAGACTCAAAATGAACTCCTTTTCCTTAAAGTGATATTTCACTTTAATTTGAACGGTCAAATTTTTTAAGTGCCCATATCACTGCAGGAGTTAATAAATGGTCGACCATCAAAATTGGCTGCTCCCGGGGACCGATAGTCAGCACTACTTTCTTAGTTTCGTTTTGGAAATACACTCCTTCTAAACACATCTATGAACAGGTACAAGTAGACCCAGGTAATATCTTTTCATTCTTGGATCTAACTTTTCAATTCCAGTTTCATCTGTTTGCATCCATCAACATTGACAGCTGTAAAATATCACTTTAAACACTACGGGAGATGGAGGACCTGCGTTCAATCGTGTAATACCAGTGAAGGATTGCGTTAAAGGCATAAATACTGTAGCAGCAATACATTTTCAAAACATACTGCTCACCCGACGACCCTTCAAATATCAGTGTCATGTGAGGGCTGAGTGTGTGTGTGTGTGTGTGTGTGTGTGTGTGCGTGTGTGTGTGTGTGTGTGTGTGTGTGTGTGTATGTGGAGTCTGTATATATTGTTTCCACATGACACTTGCTTCCCCAAACTTTTACTCTGTGTCTCTCTTAAAATAAATTTTAA
>CABFOP010012458.1:0-14093 GCA_900683385.1 Anoplogaster cornuta
GTGGGGGGGTGTAATCTATAAAGTGCTATAGTAGGCTGCGTGTTTTACAGGAAAATGGAGATGCGAGTGTTCGCCCTGTAATTATATCCCTGCTGTGTTCCTCTTTGACGACGGCGGGCGACCATTTAGGGAACGCACTAATGTCATTAGCAGACAGCAAAACTAGATTTTCTATTTCTGTTGGTGCAGTTGAGGCCTTGGCTCTGGTTTCAGACATTGATTTAATTTCGCTGGGCTTGGATGACAGGAGGATGGAAGAAATGCGGCCAGCCTTCCTGAAGGATGGAGATGCGCTCAGGGGAAGCTGCGGCCCTTTTTATTAAAACTGTTGTGGAGACAAAAAAAACAAAAAAACAAAAACAGCGGGGGTTAAGCTTCCACTTGTTTGGAAATCCTGCTGGGACGATGGGATCCAGTTTCACGGCACCGCTCAAATTTTAGGGATGAATCTTATCCATTACCTAAATCTATCACAATCAAATTAGGGCCATCCATGCTTGTATTTGAAAAATGTAGCCTAATATTACTGGCAAATGAGGAGTAGATTAAGGCCTCATGCGGCTTAATAAACTCTTTCATTGCAGCAGCTGTGGAACAGTTTGTGTTAGCCTACCAGAAGTAGCATAGAATTATTTTGTTTTTGCTCCACTGCATTTCACCTTTCTGTTCAGCACAGTCAAGGCTGGTATAGATGCTAGAACCATGCTGTTATTGTTATTGTATATAGCTGCTCACTATTCGACAGGAAAACCAAATGGTGCTGATAGTGTACAACCTGCATGGTCGGGCCAATAGAGATGCACCACAGTGACTATCCTCAACAAATACAGTACATTAATTAAATACAGCACTCTGGATCTTCTGGAGGTCAATAAATAAAGCAATTTAGGTCATTTAAGTCATGTGAGAAAACATATTTGGATAGGTAGTAAAACACAGGACATTAAATTCCTGCTCTCATGGTGCAGGTCTTCAGCTAAACCATGAGAGGGAGACATCCTCCAGTGACTGACCCAGTCTAGGAACCTAATGACATGACCATGAAAAATGTCCCTACTGTCAGTACTGATTTAACAGGATGCTAAAGACCCTGGTTTATTTGTGTTTTTTAATAGGCAACAGGATATATATTGTTTCCTGGAGTCCTTTGTGGGATCTAATAATTGTATAATCGACGTGTTTGGTTTCTACACTAATCTCACACATGAATCTGACATAAATCAAATAAAAGACACGACAGCGGCTTCACAGATGCAACTCGACCGTCCGACGTGTTAATCAGCGGGGCCAGAATTCACTTGGTCACTTGGCTTGAAGCCGCGGTGGGCGGACCCCCATGCAGCACAATTTGTTTATACCATTCAAAATTCAATTTTCTTTCCAGGACCCAGGCCAACAGAAAGTAAGCAGTTTATATCAAAACTAATTAATTGAATGGATCAAGCAGGCCTGTGAGCAAATGGCATCTCTACTTCTGTGAAGCCATGATGATTTTCCACAGCATGACTCATTAGCTCTCCGAAATGATGCAGGAGGATGACGAAGATATTCAATATTGCCGTTTCACCTCTAATGTAAGGAAGATGGCTAAACAAAATTAAAGATGCTCTCTGGATTTAATTTGTTTTGGGTGTATTTAAAAGCGTTCTTGAAGCGTTTGGCATGTAGATGGTGATAAGCCTTTCTTGACCCATTACTGACCCAACTAAATTGTCAATTGTCAGCAAACCCTTTCCTGTAAGTTTATCTGTCACACACTGTCATTTCTTCAAATGCTTTATAGAGTGAAAAAATGTCCTCCATCCAAGAAATAATTTTGTAAACAAAGCCAGTGGTGGGGTGACACTGTTGCAGTTGCAGATAGGGATTTAATAATGTAACATCAAAACATTGATCTCCATGACACACATCCCCTGAAGGCTCTTGTAGCTATCGGTGTTTACAACAGGCGTCACGTGCTGCTACAAGTGGATAATGAAATTTAACCTCATACAAAGCTTGATCGCTTTAAGTAACAATGGCGCGACACCCTCTCTCTCTCACTGTCTTGCTTTTTGCCTTTGTCGGTGAGTTATTATTTCATTATTTTAACTGTGCCAGGACAAAAGGACAGAAAGCTCATCACACAATCTGAAGACATGCCCACGCGCTCATGTCTAGGACCGGTCTGAGCTGACGGGGTGGGACGCCCTCTCAGTCGTCCCAGACAAAGACAGGAACTCAATTAGCTCACCGCGCGTGCATCGGCTGATAGATTTACCGTCTATGAGCTCATGCGCCGGAGTGAGCCGCACGGCAACTTCGCGGCGCACTGATCTATCTCTGAGGAAGTCGCAGTTGGAATCAAGGGGTGGATCCACACACACATCACCCGCCCGGGCATATCATCCTCATTGATCCCATCCTCGTCAACAGCAATGGCGGCTCATGATGACTGACCCAGACCAGCCGCTGTGTGTGATTCACCCCCCACAGTAATCCCGGTCCTAGACTAGGAGGATAGGCTCCTGCGGTTAGAGCACAGCCCAGATCCCTCTCTTCCAAGGTCAACGTTCGCTGCATCTGTCCCCGATAACGACATATTGGAAAGGCATGTATCAGGCAGCAGACCAATCAATATCGGGACTAATCAACAGTGATGCTGATTGTTTTCCACTGATGAGATAGAAAGGCTGACGGTTGCGTGTGTGTGCAATCATTTTCGTTGCACATAAAATGGACCTAATTGTACAGGCATGACTGACTATGCAGCCACGCAAAATTACATCTGTGGATTTAATTTCACAGCCAAGTCCACAATCTGGTCTATCACAGGTCACATTCTCAGTCTTATCCGTGATCTAGTACAAAGAGGCCATAGCCAATGGCATTAAAGCACATTTCACCCAGTCATAGCTGGCTCAAATGAATCCATCATCATCACTTTGAAACCTGTCATGATTAGTCTGCTCCCAAAGATGTAACAGTCATTCTCTCCAATGATCCAATTAACTAAAAGGCTGCACATCAAGCTATAATTCTATTTATGAAAGTTATTATTGTAATGTTTTAAAATATATATATATATTTTTTTACCAATACACAAGATTGCTTCATCATACCTTGCTGGATCCAGAACTTGGTTTTAATATATTCTTCACCGAAATGGTTTCAATCTGAGCAGAGCATCGGGTTTGTTTGTTTCCCCACAAAAAGGAAAAATAATTAGGCGTACTAAGGACAGAAAGTCATTTCCTGTTATGGTGATATTCATCAGACTTTTCATCAGAGTAATACAATACTTTATTTTCTGGCAGGAGCTTCGTTTGGAGTAGGTGGGTTGGGCCCCAGGTAGATTACTCAGGTTACCGTGATGCATGCCGTAACATAATAATCAATTATCCCATAATGTAATCCAATTAGCCCTCAGAGAATACAAGAGCTGAAATGCAATGAACCATGTCCATCCGTCATCAAGAAATCTAATAGAACATCTCCTTAGGGGTACGCTGCAACTACAAATTCAGTTGAAGAATTCCTCTGGGAATGGCAGCAACATCAAAAATTGAACACAGGGCACATCATACCGTAAGTTTGACGCAATACTCATTAGACCACTTAATCTTAATCCTCATCACAGCAGCAGTAAAAAGCCAGTAGATTCACCCACATACACACTGAAGCGTGCATTAGTTATCTGAGCCAGCCATATACAGTACACTGGTTTGCTTAAATCCCCAGGTTTCATGAAGGTTTCATGTTTGCTAGATCACTGGTTCTGAGAAACAAGTTATTACTCATCTGCTTTGCTCAGCGATGTATCGCATGACAATGTTTGAATCACTGACTATTCTTGGATGCATCCAATAATGTAGCTAAAAGTCAGTTGTGTGAAGTCCAAATTGACTTACAGAAGAGACAAACGGTCCCTTTAACACAAACAGACCACAAACCTTATTAATAAACCTAATTCATCAAAATGCCACCTTCAAGTCCACGTTAAAAGGATATTTAGTGTATCAATTATTGGTATATTCATATATTATTAAAAGGTTTGCTCCTTCTAGTCCAAGAACTAATGAACCAATTAGAGAGAGAATTAAAATATTCAGGCCCATTAAAATAAACATAGCCAAAGGTGGCACTTTACTCCAATTCCAGTTTGTAGCGCTTTAACATCAATGAATCATCAGCACATTCATTTTGAGACACTGGTAGAATTACTGTAGACAAACGAGACCATCAGTGAGAAGAGTGGCAGGGGAGGAGGTGGGGCTGTTCTTCCAGTGGAAATGGAGCAAAAGCTGTCAGAGTTTCTCACAGCGGTAGATGGTGGAAGTGAAAGGAGTGAAAAGTGAAAGGCCGATGAGGAAATCACTTCCCAACGTTCCACATTTACCCTCTTCAGTGGGCAATGGGGTTTATGGGAAATGTGGTTTTAATTTGGATTAAAAGACATCCAAATGTTAACGTCCACCTACATCTAGTTCTGCACTACCGCCACACACACACACAACCGCTTCAAATGAGCTCCGTTTAGTCTTTGCTTTGTTCAGTGTTGTCAATAATGGGTCAAACACAGCATGCACCACTGGGCGACTGGAAAATAACTTGTCAAGACCCATGTGAAACAAGAGGACTAAATGCCCCCAGGGCAAAATTTCAATCAATGTCTCCTTGTCCTTCCTCCACAGCAAATTAGATTCTACGACTGCCTGAGAGGGAAGTGTGACCCTGAACTGACTGGAGGATCAGGGACGGCGCTTTGACAGGTAGTAGCAGCATCAGCCCGGACTTAGAGGTTGGTCCCCTAAACCAGTTACTGTCCAAGGCTTCCCTTTGTCCTTTGACAGAAAAACAATCTCTTGAATAGTTTGATTGTAAATCGCAGACAGCGTTGCTCTGATGTTGACTTCACAGCGTTCCAGCAATTAAAAACATTACTCTGATTGGCCTAATGGGGGCACTATAATTAAAGGTCAAACTTTTGAACTCAAGTGAGATATCCCCGACGCCACGATTCTGACGAAACCTGGAGGGACGATGCATTCTGGGGCCTGTTCCAAGTAGGTGGTTCAACAAACTCTGAGTCTAATCTTCATCTCTGAGTTGATTCACCCCGAGAGAGGAAACTCAGAGTACCCCTCATTTCAGGGTTAACAAACTCAAAGTTCTCACAAAACCAGCTACTTGGAACAGGCCCCTGGTTTCATTTAAAATCATTACACCGATTGGCATGTTTACTGTTGGCCATGTTGTTGTGTGCGTTTGTGCCCGTGTATCTTTGTTTCTTCCTTCCACTTACGAAATGTATCTTGTACTTTGATCGGATGTGTTGGCCTATTGTAGCCTACTGCCCATTCGTGGGCCACCAGGGGTCCGGGTGGCTTGGGGAGGAGGGAGGTGGGGCCACACGGCTGGGAATAGGAAGACGCTTCTGTGTTCGTTATTTCAGTTTATTTTACATACTGATCTTGAAGGCCTATAGTGTATGCCACCAGTTTAAAAAAAAGAGAAAAAGAAAACGTAAGTAATAAAATAAATTAAAAAAATAAAAAAATAATAAAGAAAAAAAATGCTGTGTCAATGTTTATTTCTTTTTAGGGGTACCAGCTTTGTTTCTGTACTGTACTCTCATCCCCTCACCAAAGACCACAGACAAACAACACTATTTGTCAAATTAAACACAAAAGCCAAACACTCCACCAAATAACTTTATGTATCATGATGTTTTCCAATTATACTAAAAGAGATGTGGTGACAAGCAAGAGTGGAAAATTGACAAGATTTATAATGTATCCATAGACACAAGCTTAACCAAATCACATAATGTTATAAGGGGCTAAATCAAATAGAGGCATGTATCAAACGAGATTTATCGGTCTGGTCCTGCTCAAAAGCGAAGGATGCTGATGAAAATGATTGTTCTAATGCAAGGAGGAGGGCTGAAACGTGGCTTCCTCTGGGATGCAGGGGTCATCACTGGAGATTACCATTGGTCAGAGGGCACCGCGAGGTTAAAGATAGTAGCAAGGTCATGGCAGCAAATAAACAGATCAATCCTTTTACCTCGAATCATCTGTCTCCTCTTTCGGAGGTGATGGATTACATGGTAATATCTGCTAGAGGATTTGGTTAATTTTGAAAACGGCTTTTGCTGGATTTGGTGTTCCGTTCCCACACCATGAACCTTAACCCTTTTGTTTGCGTCTGTAAAGCGGCCCTGCGTGAGCCTTTGTAAGGATGACATGAAGTACATGAAAGTCCAAAGCCAACGATGCTGATTTTGTTAACTCGTCTAAGACATGAGATCTCCTTAGTCAGCCTCCAGTTGGATCAAAATAGATCAACAAAATAGATCAAATTATAATCTCTGGAGGCTCTGCTCTCCAAATACAGACCCAAACCCCAAAATGCTCCAGAAAAGTCAAGCCTGCGTACCCTGATGAAGGCCATGGGGCTTTTAACAGGTTTTTTTTTTTTGGAGTGCCTTGGATCGCTGTTTTTCCACATGATTACTAGATGACCTTTTTTTTTTTTACCCAAAGAGTCACAACCATCATCATTCGAGGCTCAGAAACATTCCAGCCTCCATCTGTTTTCCACCGTCTTCAGCTGACTGATACTGTAGTACACTCCTGCATGTAGGCCAGATTCTCCCCTGGCCACATTCAGTGATACTGATTACTATTATAGTGGTATTGATTACCAACTTCCTTTGTTTGATTACCTCAGCGAGAAAAACACAGAGCTAACCACTAGCAACTGGTACCCTGGAACAGTAAATAAGAGGCTTACCATACGCACGCCGCTTGAACAAACAATTATGCAACCATTACTTTTATTCATTAAAAGATATATAGTTGAGAGCGGTGCTACGCTTGTACCTCACCTCTTCATGTATTCATGTTACTATTAATAACTAAGGTTATACACACAGAAACTCCTGTTATTAGAAGATGAACATTGTCACATTTATAAAATGATAGCTTCTACTGATGTCTGTAAGAGAAGGATGGAGGCTCATCAGTGCCTTAGAGACGGCTTATCTGTGTCACTAGATCCATCAAATGTGAGAGAAAACCACACGACGTACACAGAAGAATCAATCTGATGTGTGATTTGGACGAGAGGGAAGGTCCGACCTGCAATCTGACCAGTGTGTGCACTTGTACAACAGGCGATATTTTCCTAAAGAAAACAAACACACGGTGTTTACCCAGAGATAGGAGCAGCTGCTGCACACCTGCCTGCAGCCCAGTTCCCCTCTTCGGCGAACGAGTGTCGGTCTTTTGTTACAACGCCCAGACAGGTGTGGGTCGCCCCATTTACGCAGGGTGCACATTTCAGCACCCGCTTAATTGCAATAACGCCCTTGACATTGGGAAGCCAACTCGCTAAAATGAATAAACACTGTTTTCCTCTATAAATATCAAAAGTAACGCCTTGTTCGGTGGGGATGGATGTGGACCATAGCAGAACTGGGATATAAATCTATGCAGTCTCTCTTTTGAATCTGCAATAAGGCCATCCACATCTATGGCACTCCTTCTGTGTCCTTCAGATCATTAGACATGATTGATAGTTAATTTACATCACATATCCCCTGTGGACTGAGCACTAGACAAAGCCAAAAGGGTGGCCATTTCTGAGTGTTAATAAATACTGCTGTCACAATGAAACATATTCAGAGAGCATTATATACAACTATGGCACCTTATATATTCCATTAATCATCCTAAAACCACTGCCTGCAACTGCTCCCATGGGCAATTACGTAAGGTCTGTAGTTTATTGGTAACCCCACTTTTGGGCCCATGAAATAACGCTGACCACTGGGTTGAAAGGGTTGAATGACCAAAGGGCTGAATGAAGTTGATTTTTCCCCCCACATCTAAATCCCACACAAAGACTGCGATGATAATCTCATGTTTACGCTGCAAGCGACACTCTAATAGCAGAATTGATAGGAGCCTCTGATAGAAATAGATTTAAATCCCATAACAAACTAAATAATTCCACACAATGGTCTATATTTGTCCAACCATCACAGTTCACATACTTGCTGCACACTGCGATTGACACAGTCCTGAGCTATGAGGGAGACTTTAAATATAGACCGCATGGGAGGAGAGTGTTGGTACAGTTGGGCTGTGGGATTGTGAATGGGATTATAATATTATGATATATAGCTGTATGTATTTTGCTCTAGGAGACGATGTGCCATACCAGGAATAACACCAGAGGACAACATATTTATACTGGACTGGAGGCAAATATCCTTTCTGCAGCATGGAATAGGACCAGCATTTAGTAAAAGAGCCTTCAAATCCATGCAACCATTCAATGTGGCAATGTGATGCAGTTTAGTTTTAACATGCACAGTCAACTGCATCACTGCATTTGCCAATTGCCGTCCAGAACTGCTCAGCCAGCTCTCTTACCTCACTCTCTTTCCCGGTGGTCAAATTTGACAGAGAATCATACATTTTCGTCTCTAACAACAAACATATTTACAGTTCCCACCGTGTATGTAATTGCAGAAGATGAAGAGGGGAGGAAGAAGATGCTTTAGCAGCACAGCGACTGATGCTGAGATTAGAGAGGGTGTCTCAAACAGTGGAGAGTAAGAGGTGGACAAACTATCTCACATCTAATTTCACTACGAGGGTAAAAGATTCGTTCAGTTGTTCTTAAAAAACCCATATTTTATGGTCACTGTGAAGTGAGCTGCACTAATTGAAAATTGCTTTCTTGCAAAATATGTCGTGATGGGAATTATAGGGCTTTATCTGGTGTAGCAGTTATTGGGATATTGAGCATCACAGATCTGACATCTTTTAATCTATTTTAACTATTAAACCCCAAAAGATTGTTTTAATAATAACACCACACAAGCATAACATTCGAAGATCATGAATGTGGATAACTCAATTTACAAAAACAGAAAAAAAGAAAAAAAAGTCATATAGAAGTTTATAATTCCAAGCTCACGATTTGCAAAATTAATTTAAATTTAAAAGCGTATAATAAAACCGCTGCTTACCTTCACACCACATCAACAGAAGCAAAAGGATGTTTCCCCGAGAGAAACCACAAGTTGGCCCCATATTCGCGAACCATAAGTGAAAGTTTTGGAATAAAAATGCAAAAAAAACAAAAAAGTTCCTCTGGATGAAATTGGGAAAAATAAAATAAAAAAGACAAATAGGATAAGTGAAGTCAGAGTATAAACCAAATGTCCCGTGCGCTTAATGAAGCCCTCGGTGAGAGTGTCCCATAGAGCTGCTGGGATGGCTGACTGGCTGACTGGAGACTGCTGACTGGGGGAGGTTCACTTCCACATTATACGCTGCCGTGGTTTCTCCGCTCCTTCCGGACCAGCGCGAGCGGGATAGGAAGGGAATTGAACAATATAATTTATCAGCATGGCATTCGTGGGATGTCCGCTTCGGGTATATATGCCATCGGATCTCTATTTCTTTTTTCTTTCTTTTTTTTAAAGATGGCTATATCGTTTTTCCCTTTTATCATAACAATGTGATCAGTCAGTTATTTTGAAATAAACTATATCAGATCATATCAAATTTGATAGATTTTAAGGTGAGAAATGATTAACCCTATATGGGTGTATCATTTGTGTCCATTTTCTGGTCAACGTCCACCTGCCATCAATTACATTGCTGTTTTTTTTTCAACTTCAGTGGAGAAAAAAACATTGAAAAAGGATCCAATCTGATAACAGGGGTCCAATGAGAACCAAGTCATCAGCCTAAATATATGGCCCAGCAGCAGCTGAACTCCTGCCAAAGGGAGGCTGTTTTGGCTGGATGAAGTGCTGAGTCGCTGCCCAAAAACACCACGTGGACCGACACCGGCCACACAACTGACTAACACACACATCTGCAGTGAACCTGCTCATACATTATGCTGTGTGTGTGTGTGTGTTAAAGAGTGGGGTCTCTCTCTCTCTAAATGATTACCTGGGTTTTGTGTGGGGTGATGCATGACTCTGGCCTCAGGGCAGGGCACCAGTCACTCACAAGACAATCACTCTCTGATCAATGTCTCCCCGTGTAGCAAAACACTGGAGCACGCTGGCCTGCAGAGGGGATGTCAGCACCCCCGAGATGTAATGGACATTAGGACCACCTTCCCAATATTTGAACCCCCTTTTGTATAATCCATATGTCTCATTTGTGTCAAGGCTCCTTTATGACTTAAGTGAACCAAGGACTTACTAAAGAAGCATCAGCTTCACCTGGTCTGTATATCTTGCAGATAAAGCAGGAATTATGTGTAGTCAGTCGTATATTTATATAAATCTAATAATTATATAATTCTTGACTCACTGCTTGTACCCACAAAGACATTGAAAATAGGTGCTGTGGAAAGCTTGATAATATATTGAATAGCTACAATATTATGTGATAGCATTCAATGTGTTTCATTCCAAAAAACTACACATCCATTTGAAATAAAGTTAATATTTGATATCTGCTATTTGACTTTTCAAAACTAAAAATGTGTATTGCTGTTTTCCAAGTGAAGTTTAGAGTTGACAATTTCTTGGCAACTCCTGTTTTGAAACGAAACTATCGATAGAAATATAGAAATCAACTGTTAAGCAGATGGTAAAGATTCATATATACTGTACATTACAATCAATTTCCTATTTGCACCATAGCATTGCCTGAATAGGAGGGCAAATTGAATGCAGTTTGCTCTATCAAGGGAGAATGTGGGGGACAGTATGTGATATAAGATGCCGACTTGGCTGCATGAGAACATGGTATCTAAAGTTACCATATGACAGACTATAGGTATCCTGAGACATACGGTCAATGAGAATCAATAGACAAGGAAATGTGGTGCTACTCATGTGGACCCACAATGCTATCTTATCTTAAAATGGCACCAATGTAGAACATTGCAGGGTATGTACAGTATATTGGTGAAATATACTAAACAGGATATGTTTGACTTCTGCAGTCTGGACACTCTTATTATGACCCTTGAAATCTTTATTATTAGCTGCTAGTAATGTTTAATATTCATTTCTAAGCTCATGTTGCATCTATTGTAAGTCAATCTGGATAAGAGCCTCAGCTAAGTGGCTGAAACTTACATTTAAAGCTTTATCATTGCAAAGTTATCTTTAGGCCTGCGTGGTCATATTGATTTCATTTTCATTTTGACCAAGCAGCTATGCAATTCCATTGCTGGCACGGTATTTTGTGAAGCAATTACAGTCTTGAGTCTTGTTCAAGAAGGCAGGATGCTCCTTCTGGGGATTCGAACAACAACTTCTGTTCATGGGACAATTACCAAAACCACGACGCCATATTACACAGTGTTATTACTGCTGCTAAAGAGCCTGAAATACGATTTCCCCTGGAAGGAAAAGCACGATGTTGCTTCATTACATAATTGGATGGAACACACCACCTGACCTGACCTGATTTGAGCATGCTCAGTACACTCTTGCATATATAATATGCAAATGTGCAATCATTTACGGATATCCAATCTCACCCAGCTCCAAATGAACCCAGTTTCAGTTACAGCATGTCTCTTCTTCTTAAATTGTTGCATTGTCACGTCGAGCAGCTGTGTGCATATTAAAGATGAATAATGTAAAAAATGAAAAAAGGGAAAAGCTTCGTCCTGAACCTCATGGGAGCTCGTCCTCGTTGCCCCTCTGATGAAGTGGATGTGTGTAATTCCCCTGATTTTCCAATAGCGTGAGTGCAGGAGGTGTTGGTCCCATTAATGACACTCCTTTGTAACTTGTGCATCTTGACCCCCATTAAAGTACTGTCACTGGGAGAGCAGATGGTACTCTCCCCCCCCCCCACACACACACACACAGAGAAAGAGGAGTGGCCATGGCAACAGACTCATAATAACTAGCCTGGTGTGTAGTGGAATCACTCGGTCTAATTTGTTAAGTACCACCTCAGTATATTTGATTTAATCACTATTCAGTGCCTAAAACAATTGACATCAAATAAAACATCGCCAGCGGCCCAAGCTGACGGTGGATCAGTTTTTAGCAATTGGGCAACCATTTAGTGGAGACAGAATGGGCCTCATGCATGTGTTGTAGCTGATTAGCAACAGTGTAACTGACTTCAAAAAAACTATGTTCAAAGATGTTTCTAAGTCTCGTTCAATCGGCACTTCTTGTCAAAAACTCTGGAAGCAGGCAAAGGTCTGATGCAACGGTGTTTATTGGTCTTCAGGAGAAAACAGCAACAAACTTGAGTCAACCCCAGGGGAGAACTGGATTTAGGGTCTGGGATCGTCCCATTATATATACCTTTGGGACCCGCAGTGACCCTGCCCAGGTCTCTGCCCATTTCTCCTCAGCTCCCTCCTCAATTTCCTTAAGAATTTAACCCATTTTCAGCTGGTCACTACTGGTGTATTTTTGCACCTGGACAATCCTCAACCTCCCCAGGCTAGGTGGGTACCATACAGGCTTGGCACAGATCTAATGGTGTCAACGTCAACCAGCTGGTGTCGGGCAGATTCAACTCAGGCCTTCTTATCTAGGCTTGTTTTGCCACCATTAGAATCTAAGCAAGACCTACGCAGTTAAAAAAAAAAGATGTTTCTACCCTACCTTTTTTCCAACAGGCAATACACTCTAAATCAAGAACTGATCCAAATACTTTTTCACAGTTTACAGATACATGATTCATTATAGGAGGTGATCAATTTTTATTTGGACTTTAAGACATTGATTAAAATCTTCATCACATGAACATTCTCAGATGCTGTAGCTCACAGACCTTGGTCAAATCGTCTATTATCTTTTTGTCAATAACGCTTAGCATTTGGCACCTGAGTAGACTAAATCAAACCATTACAAGTATGTGCAAGTACTATTTGACACACGTCTCGTAGGGCCAAGGTCTTCAAACTCCCACAAATGCATTCATTTATGCAAAACCAGCAATAGGACTTAGAAAAAATGTACAACGACAGGGGACAGACGACCATCCTGGAATCAGATTTTGAGGAAGAATTTCTTCCGGTAGAGCAGGTAGGCGATGAGGACCCAGAGTGACGTTCCCCACAGGTCCTGGAACAGCAACTCCCAGTGGCTCCCCTGGAGGTGCATCTCCCAGCTGAACGGGAAGTAGAAACCCAGGAGGGAGTGGCCCACGTACACAAAGATGGAGTTCATCCCTGAGCAAAAAATAAATAAAAATCACAGGCAATCATCAAAAGGTACATTCATGTTTTATTGTTTATGTTTGGATAAAAAAAAGGAATTGTTCACAGTCTTGATATGGTCATAGAGGAATTACAGAGCCATTTGCTCTATGGATATGCATTACCTGGGTATATGAACGGCTGTCCACCCCACCAGCCCTTGATATCCATGACAAAGTACAAGCCCCCCAGCAGGAGGAAGGAGAAGCAGCCCATGCACAGCACATAGGACAAAGACCTGGCAGTCAACAGTGGAAACTCAGTTAGCTCAGCCACAGCAACATGTTACGCTGTACAGTGGGGCGTCGTTAAAATGTTTCTGGAAAGGTGTGAAGGAAGGCGTAAAGCCCATCAATCCAGCATTGTAGATAAATAACGTCTGGCTGCTGGGTGAACTGAGCTTCTCTCCCTCGCTGGTATAAAGCATCAGCAGCAGTAGTGGATCCTTGGCACGTGCCCCCCCGTGGCGCCGCGCCAGCCGGCCATGTCCCTGTCTGTTCCTAAGTGCAAGAATGTTTGATGTAATATCATCTAATGTAAAATGGCTGCCTGCCGGAGCCTCCCTTGCAGCAAGGCATCTTTTATCTCAGCTGAAGTGGGGCCAAAAAAGACTCTTGGCCGGGGAGTTAATTACTTCTAGACATCCAGGCAGGGACTCGTACTCAGGAGCTCAATAACCTGCGCATGATGAACTGCCTATAAAAGCCGGGCAGGTAATGGGGAGGGATGAGCAGGGCTATACGGAGCCCCCCCCCCTGTGGAACATTGTGAAGAATTTGCTTACACATCACAGATGAAATGGTACTCTCTTCCTGGCGTGACATAAAAATGAATCACGGCACATTAAGAAGAAATGGGGGGGGGGACCGGACGGCAGGTCACACAAGCAC
>CABFOP010012463.1:3122-16790 GCA_900683385.1 Anoplogaster cornuta
GGAATGAAGAGAGGGGGGTGTGGGAGGGGGGGGTGGAAATGGGGGAGAGGGTGTGCATCGGAGGGGTGGGGTGGGGGGGGTGTAGTGCTGCAGTGGAGAGAAGTGAGAGGAGACTGCAGTCTCTGCTTATGGGAGAGATCAGACTATGGTAACACAGCACTGAAGAACTAAAGCCCAAACAGTCATTGATATTGGATGGGCCACCCTGCAAGGGGAGATACTACATTTGACTGGTAAGTTTTTCTCACCTACTGGCCTATTGTGATTCCTGTGACGATTAAGGAGCAGTAAATTTAATATGAATATAATCAGAACATACAACTATAAGACGGTTATCTTAAAATAACTTTAATAGATACTCTATCTGCTCTGATTATCCTAAACCTGAGTAACAAGTGAACTATTCTTAGCCTGCTGTATCTGAAATCCTTGTGCATCTGTGTGGTGTGGAAGATACAGAGCCTTAATGTATTTGTGGCTGATTGGAGCTGGCCAGTGCTGAACTGAAGAAATCTAAAGGCAGATAAGGACTGAGTGCTAATGGAGCATAAACCCTGGTCGAAGAAAGGGGAGGCACACGGATGTGCTTTTCTCTACCTTTTTAAACCTCTCTCCTCACCATTTACATGAGAGCGCACAGTACATGCTGAGTTATGGAAGTTGGCGTGTTAAGTTATTGATGAACTGGATCAGTGGATTAGGAAGTGAGATGAAGTAAGGGAGGCACCTAAGGGCAATACAGCAAAATTGTGTAGCTCATCTTTACCTGATATCTGTATTTATTACAATTGCAGGTATGGTTCCTCAGTATTTGATTAGCGAAGGAGAATATGCCTGAATGATGGTTTCTTTTGGGGCAGAAGAGCTGCAGATAAAATATAATAAAGTGGTCATTAATTACGTTTAGGGAGGGAACCTTCCTACCACTGAAACTTTCTCCATTATCATCATGCATCATAGCTGGAGTGGAGCACGAGAGGCATTTAGATCATGTCCATGGCATGCCAACCCCTCTGTCAGTGACGCAAGTCTGGCCTTGAGCCAATTGGTTATTTGATAGGCTGGCCATCCTGGTTATAGGCAGGTTGTGGCTGATTCTGGATAACTGATATACACTATCAGGATTGCTTAGCAACAATGATCTGCTGGTCTACAGCACACAGGCCTATACTGTATGTGAATCGCATGCAGTCAAACACAGATCCGACCAATGGAGAGAGAGTTGAGTTGGTAAAAGGGATTTAGGATTTAGGCCCCTGTAAAATGCACATCTTGGGAATGCAACATTATTGATTTGTGGCCTGTGAGTCAATGAAGATGAGGTTACATCATGATTGTTTTGACCAGACAATGAACTACACTAATAAAATACTGTTTCTGCTGATCCGTGTACACTTGAATGTACATGCAAGCTATGTCACTGTCTTCATTAATTAATTGAAATATCACAATCTCAATGCTTTGCCAATTGTGGTTTGAAAATACGACTCATCCTCACAATAATATCCCGACAGTAATAGATTCCCCATATTATTTTTTTAGCTTGATGTAATTCAGGTTAAGATGTGTGTTAGCAGCAGTGAAACCCTCACTTCCTCGCTCATTTAGATGGCGAATAGAAATTGCCTGTCTCTTAAAATGAGATAGTTTCTCTTCCAATGTTTTTGGAGGAAGATGAAAATCTTCCAGAAAGCTCACAACATTTGTGAGCTACAGTGATGCACGCACACACATGCGTACATGCCCACACATCTCACACACATACAGAGACACGCGCTCTCTCTAACACACACAATTTGTCTTGTCTTGATTCCTAGCTTATTTTTTATTCTAAACCTACTTGTACCTTTGAAACAATGCCATTTTACTGCATTAACATGAATGGTAAACTAATAATTATTTGCTTACTGTGTAATGCATTAACGTATAACAAACATTGAATATAGTATAATGCATGTCTGTGGTGACGAGAAATGGTCACTTCTGCACATACTGTATGATTTTGTGTGAAGATTTCTGGCTCCTGGAGAAAGAAAACGTAATATAGCTAATAGAGATACAGTACAGAGCAAGTCAGTGGCCATAGGGGAACAATTTGCCAATTATTCTTGTAGCACTCTGTTGAGCAGGTGGGTGGGTTAAAGGAACAAAGGCAGTATCCATGAAAATGTTGTGCCTTTGACTAACTCATTTTCCTCACAACCTCTGGATTGCATTATATAAAAATAGCAGCATGTACAGCCTGGACACTAAAAGATGTGTGTAATGTGTTACCAGGCTAATGTCACTTTTAATTCCCGAAAATGTATCATACTGCAATGAAAAAGATGCTTGCTGATAGTATCTAAGTTAGTGGGCTGTTGCTTAGTGCTCCCAATATCCCTTTTACAGTAATTGCTGTCGAATTGTAGGGATCTGATGACTGACCACGAGGAAAATTAATTATCTTTCTCTGCACCAAATTCCGGCACAGAGATTTAATTCAAAGAGAATTAATGCTATAGTTGTCGAAATGCCTCTGGTTATCTACGGCATGTATCTTTGCATTATGTGAATACAAGACAAGCTTCCTGAGCAGCAACACCTCCAAATGCTAATTATGTGCTGGTGCCACTCACAGTGATGCAAATAGCAGACTGAGAATAAATAATATAATACTCACTTGGCCTTGACAGATAAATTGATTTTTTCAGCTGTTTGTGGTGTATTGAATTGTGAGAGAAAGGAAGGCAGGGTCATTCTGCAGAGTTTCTTGTTATACGAGACTCTGATTGTGGTCAGACTGATTTGATTGGCAGCCTCCATATTGTTTTTAGGATTAGGGTTTGATTTTGTTAATTTATTGCAATGTAATAAGTATTAAGATGGGATTAGGATAATGTATGGCAGCCTCCATGTTTTTTGCTGTTATGAATTAATTTGCATTTCCATCTATTGTTTCTGATGAAATCCAAATAAATACTATTACCACATCTAGAAATCTGCTCAAACAGTATTGAGAATATTTTATTATTGTTATAAATTCAAACATCATGAATGATAATTCTCAAATCTCAGAATACTGGGGAATCTTTTCAGATGAGATTTTAGTTGTTAATTATCTGCCCTCCCATATCACCTTAATCAGGGTGAATTATGTTAATTCTGTGAAAGCCCTATTAGGATTCAGCCCACAGTAACCTGGCTCATTCAGGAGGGTCTCATTCAATTCTGGCAGATCATTGTTTTCAGAAGAGAGGGATAATCACCTCAGTTTCTGCTCATTTTTCAGACTGTAAATTGTCACATCATCAGCATAATGGTTGTTTTTGGTCTCACATTTGATGGAGGGCTTTCATATCCTGTGATAAGTCTCCATTCCCACTCATTCCCATCATTGATTTTAATCGTTCACTGAGTGTTATTCACTGTGCTGATTATTATGACTCTCTCTCTTTCTCGGGGTTGAGTGGCTTCATTGACATTGATGTACTCTTGCAATACAGTATCTCTTTTCTCAAACAAATGGGATGTTGAGGAGCTACTGTACATTATGGATGAACATTTTTAAATCTGTTCTCTCCACGGCCTACGATTTGTTCACGTGTCAGTTCGACCAACTTCCCCTCTGGACCACACACAAAGTGTACAATCTTGTACACTTTTTGGGCCCTTCCATTACTAGGGTAGCATTAGCATTCATCAATACATAGGATAAGATGTTACTATCCCATGTGCCATACTCCAGGGTGAACACTTTTTGCTTCTTTAGGGGGCTCAAGGCTCCCCTAGACCCCCCCCATAATTTCCACCCTGCACACAACGCCAAACAACGCTCAAAGAGACATATTCCTAGGAATGAGACATATTCCTAACTGCTTTTTAAAGCTACATCCTTGAATGCCCAACTCGCCTAGCAAAACGGACTTTGCTACAAACCCTCACAAGAAACGTCCACCCTCACTGTTCTGCCTCCGCTGTTCCACATATCTAAATATTTTTCATATGCCTCGTCAATTCGGTCTACTGAGAGGTCATTAAGCTCAATAAAATACCACAACAGCAAGTCTGGTCTTAAACTAGTGCTTGCTATCTCCGTCTACCTTCATCCTCCGATTTCCGCCCTCGCCTACCTGCCCCATATCAAGCCTGCACCAATGCTCCTCTCTTTTATCCCTCACTTACAAAGATAATTAGTTTTTTCTACTATTGTCAGCTAAAGAATTGACTTCTAGATGTTTTTCCCCAATTCACCACAACACTTGGTTATAACCAAGTTTTGGCATTTTAACCGCGGGCGCTACGTTCCTAACCACTGGATCCTTTGACTGGGTCAGAGTAATTTCCAATCTACACTTGTACTCCTCTGTCAGTCTAGATATCGGTAATTCTAAAATGCCTTTCCCATACAAAGCCACACTGCTTAGGCTGCGTGGGACTCCAAGCCATTTAATGAATGACCTATCAACCTTTCTAGCCTTTCTACCTCAGATAGGGGAACCTCACACACTGTCAAAGGCCACATCATCTGAGGAAACAATCCAAACTGCAGGCACCACAATTTTAGTTTTCCTGGTAGCACAGTCATGAGCTATAAAGTCTTCTACTGTATTTCAGTAATATACAATAACAGAAATAATTAGGTGACAGGAGGAAAACAAATGTATAATCTGGAAAGCATATTTTCCTAATTCCTTTCATACAAATCATGATAAAACATGCTACACTGCCGTCATTCTGATTTATTCTTCCATAAAGAAATCTAATCTCATCTCATGTTTTGCATTTCTTATCTTCTGATGTCCGCTGTCCCTCTCTGTATTCTATGTGTCTCAGGGACTGTGTGCCTAGTCTTTGACAATGAAGTTTAACTTGTTCAAGAAGAAGGAGGAGGCCATGGTGGCGGCTGAACCGACAGGCGCCACCACCATGACTATGGCTCCTGGCCCTGCAGTCATCTCCACTGTGGCGGACACATCTGGCTCCAACAACACGGAGATCATCAACAAGAATGACATGTTTGAAGAAATCAAGAGCAAGTTCTTGAATGAAATTGATAAAATTCCATGTAAGTTCTAACAATATTGCCACCTCTCTCGTGGACCCACAGTGAACTAATTTCAGCTAAGATTCACCACGATTTTTGTCAACATTTTGTTGTGAGAAATACAAAAGTTAACAGTTTTCTCTCCGTTGTTTTTAAAATGGCAGTGCCTCCGTGGGCTCTGATTGCCATTGCTGTGGTTGCCGCCTTGCTCATCCTCACCTGCTGCTTCTGCATAATCAAGAAATGCTGCTGTAAGAAGAAGAAGAACAAGAAAGGGAAGAAGGGCAAGGATGGATTCAACATGAAGAACATGCAGGGTGGCGAGGTATGACGCCTCGTGCTTCGTACACGCTCACCAGAGCACAACAGAGTGACTCTCAGGGTAACATTCCAGATGTTTTGGGGTCGCACATGTTTTGTCTTTTCATTTCCATTATGCTACCTTCTAATTGGATGTATTGGCATCATATATTTGAGCAATATGTTGAAGTTTTTTTTATCAAGATTTCTGTGAATATGCCATTTATTGAGTTATTATTCATTTTAAGATGTCTATAGCTAACCACCTTTGATCTTTCACCAGCAGCTCTTAGGACAGGCTTTGGAGGACACAAGGAGAGCTCCCTTCCCCTCCATCTATTTGATGTTGTTGTGATCGTTTAAAATGTGTGACGTATCCAATTGTGGTTTGTGGTGAAAAATGACACACTTTGTTTTGGGGTGGCTAGGAATAATGGATATTGCGCAGGTGCAAAGTTGCCTTTGAGATGTCCCAGGTACAATAACCTGCATTTTAGGATAAAAGATGTAGACATAAGGCCCACCGACCTATTGGAGGATTTTGGAAACAGAGAATAGTAATTCAGAGGATCAACGCTAGAAAAGCCAATGAAAAAGCCAGTGATTAATTTGGGATTTAATCTACTGACATCACTGTGTAGATTGCCCTGCGCACTAGTGACAGTTAATTAAAACAATCAATTATTTGTGTCCACAATGTGAATAATTGTCCCTGGCTGGAAGTGAGACGGGGTAATTCTGTGGAACAGAAAATGAGCGTGTCATTTCTCATCATAATTGTGGTGGTGGTGGTGTTGTTGACTGCCTCTCTTTTGTAGCGTGTTTGGTCCTGGTGTCTTGTGAGTTGAACCTCTTCCTCTCTCTGCTCTCCTCCTTTTCCGCTTTGTGTCTGTCTTGTGTGTGCCTCGTGTTTCTTGACTGTGGTGGACCCTGCTCTACGGTAGGTGGATAGCAAACACTGATGCTCTCTGGCCCCTGGGCGGAGGGGGGTTTCATGGAATGAAAGTCGTAGCTTCCTTGGCTTTTTTTCCCAACTTTTTTTTTGTTATGACAGCTTGAGAATGTAACAATGGAAAGCTATGATGTGCTCCATAAACCCCAGAGAGGAAAGTCTAACCATCTAATGCATTGTTCCTGGGACAATGTAACTATAACTCACACCAATATGGAACGTATTGGATTTAGAAATGATATGCAAGACATGTTTAACATTATTAATCTATGCATGTTGTAAAGGGCATGGTTGGTTGTTTGGGAGACATGGAAACGGTGATGGTAAAACTGCATGAACAACAAAATACTCCCTGTAATACTCAAGGAGGAGTTAGATTGAGGCACTAGCACGACCTGGATGGCTTGAAAGTAACAACTTAAGCTTGCACAAACATAAAAAAAATCAAGGTTACTTTGGCAATAAGGCTTTTATTTTCCTGCAGTAACAAGACTGTAACCTCTACATTATTCAAATAGCTGGCTGTGCCCTTTAATCCTGAACAATTTATTGTACTAATGGTGAGCTGAATAGAGTGACATTTTTTGGTGGCACATATATTTAGAGGTGAACCCAGACACTCAGGCCCCTATTTTGAAGGAAATAGATTGGGATATTACTGTATTTTGAAATATGAAAGCTGTGGCTGCTGGGTTAATAGCAAAATTGGTATTCAGTTAATAATCATGATCGGACAAGCAGAAGATTATTTGAAATTCATCTCCTTGCCCTGAATATTATTATCTTATTTGCCTTTATCATTCTATATCCACTGGCATTGGCTGTTGTGAGCTAGTTCTTTGGAGGTTCTCAGTATATTAACATTCATCTCCCTGTTCATAGGGTGAAATCAAACATCTTAATAATCAGCCCGTTGGTAAATGAGAGAACCGCGCTATTGTCTAATTTCATTGGAAAGTGTCATATCTATTTCCCCTCTTGGTGGAACTAGCATGCAATGCCTCCACTGACTCTGGCTGTCACTGTACTGCATAAGCATGTTAAAGGAATTGCCCAATGATGAAAAAGACTGAGAAGAGGAAAGGTGTGGAAAATAAAATAAAATAGATAAACATAGTATTTATATTAATGCGTCACCAATAGAGATTTTCAACTTATAACGGGTCAATCCCTGATTGAATTATAAACCAACATCTATATGCCATCAGGTGCTGTAAAGGTAAGCAGTAACCAAAACATGTGGCTCCCATGTAAACTCCTGGAGGTCCAGTGTCTGTGGCATGCTGCTATGGGGGCACCCTGTATTCTGACCCCTGACCCCTGACCTTTAACGCTCTCCATGTTGTGTTGACTTGACACCACAGAAACACCAGGACGATGACGATGACGAGGGAGAGACTGGGCTGACAGAGGAGGAGAAAGAGGAAGAGGAGAAAGAAGAAGAGAAACTGGGGAAGCTGCAATATTCAATAGATTACGACTTTGAGAATACAAAGGTCTGTCGGTGTCACTGTAAATGCATTACACTGATTTCCCTGTTGAATTTGATAACGTTCAAGAAACTATAAATTAAAGTTAAATTTTCAGAGGTAAAAAAAGTTAAAATGACAACATTGTCTTTTATAGAGTTGGATTTTTGAAGAGCGTTGTACATTTTATAATATGCTGGAATTTTTGATACCACAGCTACCAGGAATTATCCAATAGTTTAAGCCAGATCCTAACATAATACAACTGCTTTGTAAAATGTCAGCAGAACAAGAGAACCGCTGTTGGAGAGGCTTCTCAGTTTATTGCAGGAAGGCTGATGACGGTGGATAGGCTAAATAATGCTTTTGTAATCATTTGGTTTTTTTGGACATGAAAACATATCGCTTGACTATTTATCATAATTACTGCAATGCTCTCTGCCGCATATGGATGCAGTGGTAGTATATGACATGAATTAATGAGGCTCAGGAGTGCTGGATCATTCAAGAGGAAGTCCCTCATGAGTCAACATAAAACAGAGCCAGGAATAAAAGTTTCTCTTTCAGCTAGTCAATTCTATTTGTCATACATTTAGCATAATACACCATAATACAGAAAATATGGCGCTATAGGAAGACGGTATTCTGTAAATTGCAGAAAAGCCAGGGGCATTTGGTATCTCTCCAGGCTTTACATCTGTCAGTAAAAGATTTGTGGTGATTGATTGAGAAGCTGAAGATGTCAGATGATGTTATGTAACCTGTCTGTGGCATTTTCATCTGCAGCAGTGATACTGACACACATGAATGAGCTTATGGATGTTAGATGATGTTTTCACCCGATAAAAATTCTCTCTTCACTGCTTCGGACCCCCACCATCTCCCCCTCCCATAGCTCACAGTCGGCATCCTTCAAGCGGCAGACCTTATCTCCATGGATTCAGGTGGTACCTCTGACCCTTACGTCAAGGTCCATCTCCTACCTGACAAGAAGAAGAAGTATGACACCAAAGTCCACAAGAAAACACTGAACCCTGTCTTCAACGAGTCATTTGTATTCAAGGTAAGCCTTGTATGCCTGTGCAGTGGTATAATATGTCTACAGTTAAAGGATTCTTTGCATTGTGCCAGAGGAGATAAAAGCAGGAAAGGCGTTTATCCAGCCTTCCAATCTATTGTGCATATACATGAATCCATGCAATAGTATAAAGACAGGGTGGACAGGTTTGGGTAATTTTACATGTTTCATAGAAAATGATTGTTTAGCATCTCCAATGATTTGCAGAAATAAATGTGCAAATTATTAACAACATTCTCTGCATGTCCCCTATAGTGTGTAAACATGATGGGACTATTTCTTGCCAGGTTTCTCTGGATACTGTGTACTCACTGACCTATGTAGCCTACCAACTACTTCTTGCCCTAGCTAATAAGGCCTTTGGAGACTTGAGAAGTAGCTCTGGGTCAGACAATAAGCTCTGTCTGCCCTTGCACCAGGAAAACAAACCCAACTTTAAAGAAAAACCTTTGCCTGTTCTCTCCCAAACAGTCCTGAAGTGATGTTCATTGCCTCTTTGAGTGTTTTGTCCAGGTTAATTCAAACTTTTTTAATTGAAAGGCTTTTACCAATGCCACGTCTAGACAGTGTGCACTTTGTCTCCTGGGCATGGGAGGAGATAAACAAGTTCCCATGTCTGACCTTTTAATTAAAAGTTTCAGTGCACCAGCATTATCTTTATCTTTATTTAACTTAGATGTATCAAACAAAGCTAAAAACGTAAAGCATTTGAAACACTTTGTACATGATATAATTATGAATGGCATTCATGCAAGCTAATTGAAGTTAAATGTAATTTCTCTTTGTATTAAATAAAGTGTATCTTTTCTTAGATAATGTGTATTTAATTTCAACTAAGCAATTATTTTATTTTATTTTTGCAGCTTGGGAATAGATTAAATATATTATTACTATAAGGAAAAAGCTGTCAAGTGAATGAATGTAGCATTATTACTCACCATTTGATGATTTTAATTTGATGGTGTGAAATTCCTTTTGACACTCAAACCATTGCTAATGAACAAGAAATGGAATAAAACTTTTTTTTAAAGTTTTAATATAAAAGGACATATAATTTTGTCTGTCGATCAGGTCCCCTACGAGGAACTGGGCGGGAAGACATTGGTGATGTCTGTTTTTGATTATGACCGATTTTCCAAACATGACATCATTGGAGAGGTGAAGATTCCGATGAACACCATTGACCTGGGACAGGCCATCGAGGAATGGAAGGACCTGGAGAGTGCAGAGAAAGAGGAGGTGCTGTTAACCTTTGAAAAGCAACAAACTCATCAATGTATACTTTTAAATATGTATGAGATCATTTATAAACACAGGGCCTTCTTATTGACCCACAGAATAACTTTATAAGTATAATAAAGGTATATGGATTTGTTTAGGTGACAGTGGTACATGGACATCAACGATGCTGGCACACATGGCACAGGGACAACAGGACCTCACATTCAGTGCACGGGGATAGAGCAAGATAGTGTGTTCAGGCCATTAAAGTTTAAAATAGCGGTTTTATGAATTGGTGTTTTCTGATCAGCATTTGTGCATGTTTGACCATTTCTCTCTCTCTCCGTCTGGCTCATTACTCAGCCTGAGAAGCTTGGCGACATCTGCATCTCCCTCCGCTACGTCCCCACCGCCGGGAAGCTCACTGTCTGCATCCTGGAGGCCAAGAACCTGAAGAAGATGGACGCCTGTGGATTGTCTGGTAGAGACATTTCTATCATAATCAATTCAATTTTGCCATTTTCTGGCCTTGTTGGAATCTCAAGTTAAAAAAAAAAATACACTAGTATCTGGATTTGTGGGCCTTCTTGAGGGTTGGGAACAATATGGGTTACAATTTGTGTTTGCCTATAACTACGATTTGGAATTACTTTTCGAAACATATTACATTTAAAATAATTGACCTTGACGGTCTCTATTGATGATCAAGTTGGTGTCCTCTGCAGATCCCTATGTAAAGATCCAGCTGCTGCAGGGGGGTAAACGTCTGAAGAAAAAGAAGACGACAGTGAAGAAGAACACTCTGAACCCATACTACAATGAATCTTTCAGCTTTGAAATCCCCCTGGAACAGATGCAGGTACAGCACATGAAAAACCCGACCCTTAGGACTTTGTTATAACATGCATACTATTGATAGATAGATGCTTTATTGATCCCCGGAGAGAATTTCTGGGGTTGATTATAATTATATTATAATACTGGATACATAGCTGTGAGTAATGCAAAGTGCATGTTTTCTGAGCCACTGTATTCTCTCCTTGACAAAAGGATTTCAAATCCATTTATGCTCATGATTTAAGAAAATGAAGTGCCTTAATAACCCACACATTGCAAATTGTCTTTTGTGCTCCACTTAGAAAATCTTGGTGGCGGTCACAGTGTTTGATTATGACAAGATTGGTAAGAACGACGCCATCGGAAAGATCTTTGTGGGCAGCAAGGCAACTGGCTTAGGGCTGAAGCACTGGTCTGACATGCTGGCTAACCCACGCCGCCCCATTGCCCAGTGGCATCCACTGCAACAGGAGGAGGATATTGATGGTCAGCTGGCAGCCCTGGCTGCAAAGAAGTAACTTACTTCACCAGCCAACTATTGTACTAACTCAGAAATCCAACCCTCACCCCTACACTGCATGAACCCATGACTTACACATGCCTACCAGTCATGACTACTTCAAACTGGATCAGCAAAAAAGAGACATCTTAGAATATCAGCTAATTCACGATTAAGTCAAAAAACATAAATAAGTCTTTTTAAGCCCCACGACATTTCACACATTAGTGTACGCTGCGAATAGTGGGATTGAGTAATTGAGTGATTGGTTCATGAATGATAGACTTTGAGTCTTTGTTTAATTTGAAGCTACTTTTAGAAACAGATTCGTAGGGTGCTGAGACTCAATGAAAGGTGGAAACAAAGCTGCTTTGTTTAGTTTATAGAGCATTGTGCATGCTTTACATATCCTCCCACTGCGCTCCATAAAACATGCCCAAAATTGTATCTTGCTAATAAGTGTGCTATTACTTGCAGTAGAAAGTACTGTAGTACTGGGCTTTTTCTTGCATAGTCTGTTTAGGTCTGTTTAAGTCTATTAATGCAAAAGATTTAATTGGGAATGAATGAGGTCAATAGAATGCAGCAATCCATTTTGCAATGTGTTTTAAGAGAAATCTGCTTAAATGACATTTTTCATTTTATCAACTCTGTTACACTCACATTTGAAAAGGAGATATATAGCAGGGATGTTATAGTTGTCTGATTTTTGATTTTATGTTGCCATTAATTGTTCATTCAATATTACCACATGATGCCATGAGGGAATGTCTATGCATTTAGGTTCAACACATGTTTCTGTGTTTTCAGACCCAGTGTAAGACAGGAATACAAGGGTGCCTTTCCTGATTTGACACTTTGTGAAATACAGTAGGCTCAGAGCTTGGTGTTTTTAGAGGGGAACTTTTTACCAGGTAAATCTCATCCAAAAGCAGTCAGGGACACTGTGAGTGTGCCATCTGAAATCTGTCTTGAGCTTTGTTTGACCACTTGGATGTAAAACCTTACTTATCCATGGACAAAGTAAGGATGGTGGAAGGCTAACCAATGTACAAAGCAGGTGTGACTATGGTTTTGTTGAATTTTGCTGTTGCACCTTTAAAATAGTGCCATCTACCATTTTTGGGTTTTGATATCCATGAAATATACCATATTTAATTGTGTGACCAGTGGTGTACACGTGCATTGTACATTTCAATAAGTAACTAATATTTCCTGGTGAATCAATAACATGGGGATTTCTGTCAAAGACCAGATTTTTTTTTATAGATAATTTCATAGAATTTGGAATGTAAGATGTAGCTGCACTTTCTAAGGGAGTATGAATTCAAATCAACATGCTGGTTTGTATGATCTGAACATGACAGGTACTATGAATTCTTGTTGACCATCAACCATAATGTACAGTATATATAACCAAGACCATTTGCTTGAAACAAATGGAGTTGCAAAATCAAGCATGTATCATGCTTCACAGTATTTCATGTTGTTTGGATTGCTCACTATTCACTCATTAGCCACAAGCTGTGTATACCTGACGCCAAAGTACTGCAACATGGTGGTGTTAGGTCTTCATCACAGACGTACTGTATTTGCTTGGTCTATTGTCACTAGAGGTGGAAATGATTCCACAGAAGGAAGGTGAACGGTCGCATACTGATTAGTCCATTCGCAGTACTCTTGCCTCTCTCACTCTCTCTCTCTCTCTGTTTGTCTGTCTCTCTCTCCTCCTATTATTAACATTATGCATTGCGCAAATTTGTTAATACAGCATGTATCTACAAGATTATGTAAATAGCAGCATGTTTTAAAGAGGAACCATACTTATATTGTGTATGTGTGTTTATGTTCTATGTCTTTTTGATAATAAAATGGAGGAAAAAAGTATGCACTGACTGCAAAGTGTATGTATTTTCGCTGAATGAGTATGGGACTGAATGTATGTCTGAATAATCCATGTTATTTTCACAGGCTCTTTTAATGCCTGGACTTAAGGCAGGGTTGCTTTTTATCTTGTGTTAAAATCCACTTACTTTATACCATAATACTGCATGTCTGTTTGGTCTTTTCTGTCATCTTTTGTATGTGTCTTCTGTGGTCAATGCAGTATTACAGTATGCTATCAAGTCATGCAAATTACTGTTAATTTCTGCTTGCACTCGTTCCATGTGTTGGTCATTGGTGACCAGTATATATATTTCAAAAAGGAGATTATTTATTAGCTCCTTGGTTTTCTATCTCAATGTACCGTAAGTGTTTCCTTCATTTACTCCTGCCAAATGGGTG